>JASDQU010322483.1:0-13039 GCA_032191745.1 Picea mariana | reverse complement strand
CACTAGGAGTAAGACTGCAAATAAACCTTCTTTCGAAAACACTACAACTTCGCCTCCAAAGCAATCTAAATCAGTTGAGACAAAACAGAGTAATGTGAACCCTAAATTAGATTATGATGTTGTTGAAGATCTCAAAAAGTTAAGGGCTAACATTTCTATTTATGAGTTGTTGAAGTTCCCATTTTTGTTACAAAAAATGTTGCAAAATATTTCAGAGAATGGCAAGAATGGTAATTCTAATGGTAACAAGGTTGTGCAAAGCAAAGTTCCCCAGAAGACTTCCACTAAAAATAATCCTGATTCCAAGATAAAGGAATTCCTCCTATAAATAATGTAAATAATGAAGATAAAGTAGCTTCAGAAACTGAGAGTAAAAAACCACAAGTTACTACTCTTAGTACTCGCAAGAATATACCTCCTTTTCTTTTAACTTTCGAGATTTTTAATAGAAATGTGCATAATTGTATGGTAGACTCAGGAGTGTCATCCAATGTGATGCCTTGGTCTGTATGCCAAAAGATAAACGCTGAAGTGGAACCCTCTTCTTTAAAAATCATACAACTTGATCGAACTAATGTCAATGTTATAGGCAAACTAAAGAATGTACTTATTAGATTGTCATCTAACCCCAAGGTTCATCAAGTTATTGATATAATTGTTGTAGATATTCCAGAAGTGTATGGCATGTTTTTAAGCAGGGATTGGTCAGAGCAACTACATTGTTATTTCGCGACAGATTGGTCTCATCTATGGCTTCCAGAGAATGGAAAGACTAATAAAATCAGAGTAAACCGTGAGCGTTACCTTAAGTTCACAGTCACTGATTTGAACGATCCTAATGAACCATACACACCTCCTGCTGATTCACCTGAAGTACAAGGGATGGAAACCTTCTTCGACAACTTCGTGGCTGAGGTTTCACCTATCATCAATCCAAAACAACAGTCCAAGATCGTAGCATTTGTGCAGTCTGCGCCTTCCACCCAACAATCTCTTGAACCCGATGTAAATCAAGTTTGGTCTCTGTATTTCGATGGGTCAAAGTCCAAAGAAGGAGCTGGAGTAGGCTGCGTCATTATCGATCGAGCAGGTAACAAAACATTGATAGCATGTAGGTTGGAATTTGAATGTACTAACAATACTGCAGAATATGAGGCTTTACTGCAAGGTCTCAGAAAAGCTTTGCACATGAACATTCAAAATTTAACCGTCTTTGGTGACTCTGAAATAGTGGTTAGACAAGTGAGAGATTATATCCACTGTCTTTCTCCGCATCTCAAAAGCTACTAATCCGAGGTATGGAACTTAAAGAGTAATTTTTCTTCTTTTAATAGAAATTCCATTCCTAGATTGAATAACTCTGAAGCAGATTTATTAGCTAATGTAGCTTCTAAACTTCTTCCTGCAGAAGGCTTGTCCCTAGATGCATTCTCCGTTGAGTTGTTGTTTCGGCCATCCATTCCTGATAACGTCACAAACTAGAGAGTATTTAACGATGATCAGCAGATTATCAACTTTCTACACATGGAAGAAACCTTTCAAGACGCGGTGATAGACGAGCACACACACGACGACAATTTGCACGATTTCACAGAAATACCTGATCCGAAAAGTCCTGCAGCTCTATCGGATATGGTAAACTCGATCCCAAAATCTGTAATTAGACTAGAGAAGTTTTATGATTTTGAAGATAAATTTAAAAAGACGGTCAATTGTAAAACCAATAGTTCCTCGTTGTCTTATGAAAAAGTTAATTTAGGAACTAGTGAAAATCCTCAGTGCATTAATCTAGGCTTGGGATGTTCTAGACAGGAAAAAGCTACTTTCATTAAATTATTTAAAGAATTTAAGGATGTCTTTGCATGGACGTATGACGATCTCAAAACTTTCGATCCTAATATCATACAACATGCCCGATGAAGCCCCAAACCTTACCCTTTCAACAAAAACTGAGGAAAATGCACCCCAAACTGGAACCGACCATTCAAAAATAATTGAATAAACTCCTAAGTGCTAAAATAATTTTTCCTGTTAGGCACACTCAATGGGTGTCCAACCTTGTCCCAGTCCAGAAGAAAAATGGGGAAATACGACTTTGCGTCGATTTTTGCAACCTTAATAGAGCGTCTGATAAAGACAACTATCCTGTCCCACCCATGGAACAGATCCTTCAATAGGTATTTGGTTCCGAGAGGCTATCTTTATTGGATGGTTTCTCTAGGTACAACCAAGTCCTGATGTCTCCACCAGACCAACTCAAAACTACCTTCCGTACTCCGTGGGGCACTTATGCTTATCGCAAAATGCCCTTTGGATTGATTAATGCCGGTTCTACCTTTTAGAGAGCAATGGATATTGCTTTCCGAGGCTTAATCAATCAGTCTGTTGTGGTTTACTTAAATGATGTGACTGTTTATTCTAAAATCAAGGACGATCATCTAGCTCACTTACGAGTCGTTCTGCTACGATGTCGTAAATACAACATCTTCTTGAACACCAAAAAGTCCATCTTTGTAGTAAAACAGGGTAAAATCCTAGGATTCATTGTGTCCAGTGAAGGAAAGATTATTGACCCCGAGAGGAATCAAGTTATCACAAAACTTCCCACTCTGACATCCAAAAAATCCATGCAGACTTTCTTAGGCCAGATTAACTTCGTGAGAAGATTCGTCCCCAGTTTCTCCAAAATGGTCAGGCCTCTACAGAACCTGATTAAGAAAGACACCCAGTATCACTGGGGACCCACAAAAAATCAACCTTTTAATTCCATAAAGAAGGCCATAATAGACGCTCCGTCTCTCATGAGCCCTGACTTCTCTCAAGATTTTACACTCTATACTTTTGCTTCTGACCATTATTATGTTGCTGTCCTAACTCAGAAGAATACTGAGAACAATGAAGTACCCATCACCTTTATGAGTTCTTCTTTCAAAGGTGCTAAACTTAACTACCCAGCGGTTGATCGGCAAGCCTACATTGTTTTCAAAGCAGTTAAGCATTTCCGGTCCTATCTTTTGAAGTCAAGGACAAAAGTCATTGTCCCCTACCTTGCCGTAAGGAACTTGTTAGTGCAGAAGGAGTTAGGAGAGAAGAGAGCTAACTGGGTCACCTCCTTGTAGGAGTATGACTTAGAGATCACCCCAGCTCAGATCATGAGAGGCCAAGGATTGTGTAAGTTGGTCATTGATTCGGAAACAAGACAGCAAGAAGATAGTGATACGTCAAACCTAGGACAAAGTGATCAAAGTTTGATTTATTGCGTACAGAACCTCATTAGTCCCTGGTACGACGATATTAGATTCTATCTTGAAAATGGATCAGCCCCCCGTCACTTAGACCCCACCAAGAGAAGAGCGTTGAGACTAAAGTCTTCCTCCTTTCATCTGGTTAATGGTGTACTGTTTCGTCAGAATTTTGACAGTGTACTGATGCGCTGTCTCGAGAAAGACGAAGCAGAAAAAGTCTTGCTTGAGTTGCATGCAGGAGAAGCTGGTGGTCACTTCAGTGGTGACACCACTGCTCACAAAGTTTTAAGAGCTAGTTACTACTGGCCCACACTTTTTAGGGACGCCCATGCCTTGTGTCGTAAATGTCTCATCTGTCAGAAAGCATCAGGGCGGTTACAAAAACCAGCCTTTCCCTTGCAACCCGTTTCAGTAGATTCTCCTTTCCAGCAATGGGGCCTTGATATCATAGGTCCAATTAACCCTCCATCCTCGCAACAACACAAGTGTATTTTGACAGCCACAGATTACTTTACTCGATGGTCTGAAGCTACTGCGCTAAGAACTGTCAACACCAGTCAGGTTATTGCCTTTCTAAACTCGAATATCATCACCCGTTTCGGTATCCCTGACTGTTTGGTCTTTGATGAAGCTAGAAGAAGTATGAGCCCAAGCTAAGCGTAAGTTAGATCAACATCAACAATTGATTAAAAGCTGGTTCAATTCTAATTCTGCTTCTGATAGGAATTTTGAAGTAGGCGATCTCGTCTTGAAATGGGACAAACCACACGAAGGAAAGGGTGAGCACACCAAATTTCAAAACTTATGGCTTGGACCATTTTTGATTGCTGAAAAGTTGGGTCCTAGTTCCTTTTGATTACAGAATCTTGAAGGGCAGCTTGACACCTATCCGGTAAATGGCCAAGCTCTGAAAAGATACTTTGCTTGATAACTACCCTTGTATATTATGTATATATTTTCGCTTTGTTTGTATTTTCGTTCGCTTTTGTTTCCGATTTTGATTTGAATTTATCAGTTTATGTTTTTTGAAAAATACACATACCTGTACACTAAGCTATTCAGACAAAGACGATAGAAAATTTCTTCGCGGAAATAACTTCTGGAAATTTGTACAAACATCAATGATATATTGTTGAAATTGATATCTCTGTTGGAAAATTTTATTGTTTGAAAGCAGTTTACCGATTTCGATCTCTAAGTAAAGTTCATCATGATCATCTATTATCTTTTTACACTGTCCCTTTTCCATAAAGGAATGACTCAGAGGATGTCTCCCTGTCATAGGAAGTGTTTTTGTCAATAAAACATCTCTGGAGCTAAATAAAGGACAGTTCTAAAAAATTCTGATGAGGTCTGAAAAAAAATGTTAAAATATCGAGATTTTCAGAGTCACCCTGCTCAGCTATATGCATATGGAAAACAAAATAAAATTATTAATAAGAGCTGTGGGAAGTCCTTGTAAACCTGCCGGGATACTGAACAGGCCCGCTGGCAGTGAAGCAATGTCGGGTACATGAAAATCTGTAAAAAAATATAAGAAACCTCTTTNCTTGACAAGATACAGATGTCAGAGTGGGTTAAATGACAACCCCGTCGAGGCTATGGATGCCTGCTAGCAGTAGTGGCCATGCCAACAGTATTGAAGATTTTATCTTTAATATCGTGACTTGCTAATCTTAAGATTGTTATTGGTTTTCATCTTTTGAAACACTGCTGAAAAAAAATGATTTAAGATGATGTTTGTACGATTTTCTAGTTGTTATTTTTGAGTCGGAATTATCTTTGCTGTCTTAATCTGAATTTGTACCTTTTGCAGAGATAACTGCTTCTCCCAGTGTGTCGCCATTGTTGGCAGCCAATTCACCTTTTTTATGATCCTATAACTGCCTACACCTATGTTTTGAAAATCATCAAATTTTCGTCGCATTTTTTCAAATAGACGACATTTTATTTTCTTGCGACATTTAAACATTTGTCTTCGTTAAGTTTTCACGACTGTAAGCATGAAAACTTCTCCTTTCGAGGTCACATTTCGATCACTATCTGAACTATCATGATCTTCTTATCGATATGCCTACTGCACTTACCTTTTGTTTATCGTTATGTGGCTGGAAGGATTTTCGAACTGTGCTCATTGGACATTCTTATATTGATTGCATAACTTAATTTTATTGAGTTTGTGAGGCATTGATCAGTTGGATTTACACTTCATATGACTTGCCTGATCATTGATTATATAGGGGTTATGATTTATTTTGCTATATATATATATGATATAATCCTTATGTTAATCTTTTATATAACTCTTGGCTTGTCAACTATATGAATATAATTTTGGCACCTTGATTAAACTTTTGATTATGTGAATTAATGCATTGGTGCATAGTTGATTTTGGGTTTTGAATTATATATCGAATGTTTAAACATTATGGCACAACACTTGAGCACATTGGCATACACATTGGATTTCATTAGTTGTATGCATGACTTAATGGATGATTTACTATTATGGAGTCAACAACTATGAAATTTGGCGGTTGTACTTGGATAATGAATATTATGCATGGCAGACTCCACCACCTTCGCATGCGCGCATTTATGCTTACCCCTTTTGGCTCGTTCATTGTTGTTGGTTCGGGTAGCTCTGTTACTATGTGTGTTGGTGAATTTGAACCTTTCCATTACCATGCATTTGGATCCATGCCCCTAGTCATGTGAGTTGAACCCAATGGCAATCAAGCCTTGCTGATGTTTGACAATGCCCGCCAAGATTTGGCAAACAGTGGATGGCTTACCTTCGTGAAACGTTTTGAGGGTTTTAACCTTTGCGTGGCTCAATAGTTTGTCATGACCTTCGATGGATGTCGAGCCAAGGTTGGCGATATACAATTGGAAATAGGTGAGAAATTCATCAGTCTTGCTATGGGTTTGCCTGCCATTGGACAACGATGGTTCAAGAATTGCAAGGTCAAGGAGGTCCCATGGACACTACTCTTCCTCTCACGCAAGGTTACCTCGTGTGACAGAGGTATATCTATCTCTGCACTTAAACTGCGATGGCACGATTTATTGATGATCATCAAATAGTTCGTGACATGTGAAGGTCGATACGGATTTGTTTTCCTCCATCACCTGCGTTTGCTTATGCTTTTTATGGGATACTCTCTCAACATGCCCTATTATTTGCATCGTAGCCTGTTTAAAATGTCGAAGAAGTTCAAAAGGCACCAGACTGACAGTAGCTTGTTTCATTATGGGATTATTAATCTCATCGTTGTTCATTATTTGAGTTTGCACGGGGATAACTGGAACATTTTCATTGCTCGGAATGGTTTCGAGGATCTGAACCCTACACAGGTTGACAAACCTGTGGTGAGTGAGGTCAAGGCTGTACCCCCGGTGCCCTACCATGTCCTACTGCCTAAACCCTCAGCCGACCCTCCTATCGACTTACCCCACACTGTGACTAAGAGTGTTGAGACTGTTAAGCCTGTGACTAAAAATCCCAAGGCAGGTCCTACTGCTAACGATAAGGGTAAAAAGAATGCACGTTTGATTTCACAGATGTCAAGGAACAAGTCGAAGCCCTTTGTTGAGCCAAACCCCATCGTCTTCAGTGAGGACTCTGATTCGGAAGTTGAGCGTTTCTTGGCCAGCGAATATCCCTATTTGCAAGGTTTGTGTCATGAACCCCCTTATGATTTTGTATCAAACCTACCCCTCTGCCTAAAGGACGACCCTAACTACCCAGGTATTAAAGTTCCTTGTGAAACCCTCGATCATTTTCCCAAACCCTCACCTGCTCTGTCTAAACCCACACAGTCACCCTGTGATCAATGCAATTCATGGTTAGAGAGATATTATATTGATGTTCCAAAAATCCAATCGAGGATTCAATCATTGGAAGACCAGATTGCAGTCCTAATCAGTCAAAAGGCCAAGCTACAAGCAACAGACAAAAAACAAAAAACAACCGGCTCCATCCTGTTCAAAAATGTGGAATCAGCCACAGCTATTGTGAATTCCAAGCTGGTATAAACAAGCAGCCTCGTCGCTACATGGGTATGCTTCTCACATCGCTTTGCTTTGTAAATAATCTAGTTTGTTATAATGATTTTGATTCAGCTTTTAATAGTTTGATCACTTATTCAAATGCCTCTATCATTCGGTGATCATCCTGTACATGGCTATGTTTTGATTAAAATAGAAAAAGTTTCGATTCGATATATGATTTGCTCATAGATTTTTTTTATGGTTATTTGTTTGGATTTTATTTGCTAAGCTTGTCTGAGTGAAGTAACGAATTAATGGTGTGTTTTCAATACAATTCATTTTGTATTCACCTCTCACGGGAATTTCCATACTCTATTTAGAATACGATTACCCTCGAATTCGATCTCGTACGATTCGTATGCTGTGTTTGACAAATAATTTCGGAAGTGTAGTTGTTACAATGTGCTCTGTCATACGATTTTCCAAATCTCAAATACCACTCTGTTTGATTTAAATTTGGAAATAACTACTCTATTTTTATAAAAACAATGGTCTCATTAAACCTGTGCAACTATGCCCGAAACATAAAACGATTATGATTTGCAATGAATATGCTAAACTCAGCCGATTAATTCACTCGTTTGGATTGTTGTTTAGTTTGATTTTAAATGTGTAAAAACGAATTGGTCAAACCCAGTTGTAATTCATTTGATTGGAACGATTTTTGTTATGTGTCGATTATGGTTTGAATTCATTCACAGCCTAAATCCCCTGCTATACCGTTATCGTGATTTGAAAATAATCTTGTTCGATTCGATTATTTCCCCTGATGATAAGACAATTGTAACGAAGTGTTTGCTATTTGATTCGTTTTCAATTGAATGTTAAAATGATTCCATAACTGATGGATTCGATTTGATTGAGAAACGATTACGATGCTGTTACATGTGATTTCATTTACCCGATTCATGACTATAATCGAAACAGAATATTGCTATCTCTGTGCTTTGTTAAATGGTGTGTATCCTGTTTTGAGTTCATAATAGAATATCGATTTCAATTTATGATCCATTCTCAAATGATTGTTGGATGTAAATTGAATAAAAGATTTGATTTAATTTCAATTCTGATTCTATATCTTATTTTAGACTAGCTACAGAATCAGATGATTCTGTAGCTAAGTCTGTAGAATTAAATTTTTATTGTTTTATTAATAAGATATCTCTCTAACTTGTCTATTTCTGACCTGTTTCAGGTGAATTCGAAATTTCATGGAATTTGATGGACAGTTTAGAGGATATTTGAAATATTTTGGTTTCATTTTAGTTTCTTAGTTTAGTTGATCTTGGGAATATCTTCCCAGATTATGTAAACAGTTTGATAACTTCCACAGGGAGGTTTTACCCTATGGAAAAACTTATAAATACTTATTATTTTTATAATAATGATCATCCTCATTCATGGGAGAACAAGGATATGGAATTTTAATACAGACTGAGACAGAAATTGATGTTCTGTTACAGCTTTAGCTTTTCATAATATCAATATTTTGTTTTCTGTTTATGTGTATCAATTTGCATTTGGTTAATGACTACTTTAGCTATCTTAGTCTCTTGCAAATGATATAATTTAATCAATATAATCCATATCTGATTTCTTCCAGTATTTAAAAACGTAGCAATTACTTGATTCAGTTTGTGAATGATAGATTTCTCTTCTTCATCAATTGAATTATTAAGTATAAGTTTTTGCATAACAGGTTTACCTAATTGCAGAGATTTATAAATCTTATAATTGTTATGATTTTTTATGTCTTGTTTGTCTTGTGAACAACTCAAAGAGCATTGCAACTATCATTTACGAGAAGCTCATGGATCATCCGATGCGAGTTTCCTTCCTCCGACCAACTTCGAAGTCATCATACACAGGACAAATCTAGAGCGTTTCCAGGTCAGTTTGCCATTTGTTTGCTTAGTGTATTTATTAGTAGTTTAGTTTAGATATAAGTTTTGTTAGATTTATAGTTAGAATTAATATATTAGATTGTTTAATTTCAGTAAGTTTTATCTCTTGTTCATTAAATCATAAAATCAAAAAAATCTTTCTCTGTCTTAGAGCAGAAAGCAAATGAGTTTTTCAGGTTTTAATTAAATCTGTAAATTGTAGATTACTGTACATTTTGTGAATAAGTTATAATTCTGATAGTAGTTAGATGATTAATTAGTTAAGAGTTAGTATAGTAATAGTTAGTAGATTGTATATATATAGTTAGTTTTATTTTAGTTTGTTTTAATAATTAGTTCGTTTTATTTATTGTTAGTTAGTATTAGTTTGTTTTATTTAGTTTTAGTTAGTTTGTTTAGTTTGTTTAGTTTTAGTTAGAATAGTTAGTTTAGATTAGTTTACTATTTGGTTTTCTTAGGACCTTAGAACGACCAACGGAGTCATTAAACCCGTCAGGTTGGTTCATTCCAAACGGCTTGGGTTATTAGACAACCCCGGACCGGTTCCACTCTCTCAGTTGACGGACGACCGATTTCATTCGTCAACAGGTTGTCATGCATAGGATGTTGTCACGCATAGGATTCTATTGCGAATTAGATTTCATCATGCAGTGGATTTCATCGCACAGAGGATGCTTTCGCGCAGGGGATTTTCCTGCGCACAAGCTACAACTTGCGCTACGCAAATGACTAGTTTAGTGGTCAAATTCAATATAATTTTATGACCAACTGGAGAGGAATTTTGAAAATCCCTGAGAGGTTTTTTTTGAGGATAAACCAAATAGTAAAAACCTCTCTCATATTTGAAAACCTCTTCATATTTTGGGATATTTGAAGGAATATTTGTGCCCTACTTTTCAGTTTTCGTGATTTCCTGTCCGAGACATTGTTTTGCGACACTTATTTAGGCCATCTAGAGATGAATTTCAAGACACCGAGAGAGTTTTTTCTTTATAACAAGATTAAATATAAAAACCTCTCTCAGTTTCAGAAAATTTGTTTTTATTAGTGAGATATGATGTCATATTTAATGCATATTTTCCCAGTTTGTTGCGCAATCCACTGCGTTTTTTATTGTAAGTTACTGTTGCGTAGCAGACTTGTTGTGCATGGGTGATAGAGTGTCGAGAAGTGAACATGATGAATCATCACATCCATATGGTCAAATTTTTATCATGATCAATGATTTTAAAGAATATTTCGGTTATGATTATGATTTGGCAAAGTCGGGTTTTCTATTTTTAGTGAATCTGTTGAAGTTATTGTTCTCTTTCAAAGAAAATGGATCCATGATTCTAGGAGGGAGTAGTTCGACCCTAGCATCCAAGGGTGACATTGGTTTTCTATATATGGGGATCATTTTCATTTAAACAGGTTTGGTTGGGGAAATAGTGTAGACAGTGACTATTCATTGTAGTTTGTTTTGATCCGATTGAAACTTCATGCAAAAGTCTTGAAGCTTGATGAAAAGATTGTAATTGTAGTAGTTGGATGTATTGTTTCCTTTCTTTTCATACGTACTTCCTGTATTCTTTAGTCATATCTATTTCTGTCTAAATAGGAATGTATTTTCGAACCTCGAATTCACTGCGCAGTGTCATGGGATTCGTGCCATTTAGACAAACCATTTTCCTCTAAGTTAACTCTGAATTCATCCTCAATGGTGCTCCGAGTTTCTTCATGTGTTCTTCTCCCAACACACACAACAACTTTTCACTGAATATTTTTGCTCACTGAGCCTTTATCCTCTCAAGTTTAGTCACCTAGTCATTTGTTTCTCTCATTTCCAAAATTTGACTACATTGCCCAATGACACTTTCTCTTATTCTTGTCCTACCATCCCTTTTAAAACAAAATAAACTTGTCCTATTGTAGAATCTGACCTCTGTTCATTTATTGATGAAATATTTGAGTTATTTCCAGTGATTAGATATATGAGGGAGCCCTCTCTAGTTGTATAGGTCAAAATACATTCTAAATTTGGTTGAAACAATTACCTTTGTCATTTGTTCTCTCAGCCAAACAAATTTATAGAGTGCTAACATTTTGGCGTCGTTGTCGGGGAGGAAATTGAAAATTTTCCCTGGGAAAGAATGACATGGTTGAGTTCCGAGGTCTGAGAGTAGCAGACACTTAGGCACATATTGGCTATATTTCTACTTTGGTGACTCCACACATCAGAAAATCAGTTGAAGGTGATTCAAGTGGTAGAAGAATCCAGAGCTAAAGTTTTCATGGCGACTCCAATCAATCTTCAAATGTGATTCAAAGAATCCACTGGAGAATGATACCTATTGACAAAGATATGGAAGGACAGTATGGAAAAATCAAGTACTCGACCTTAAGTTTATTCCAAGAAGTACTTTTATGTTTTATCAATATCTTCTTGTCCTTTCCTTAGTTTTTCAAAAGAATATTTCTTCACTTACTACATTCAAATGAAGCCCATAGATCTACCCTTCTATATCCTCCATGGAAAACTATAGGTATACCTCCTTCTTGTATAACCCATATTCACCAAGCTCCTTCCTTTGAGTCATATGATGTTAATGATCATTCTTGTGATCTTAATGAAACCAAAGCTGATCTTGTACCTTCTGTTCTTAATCCTACACCCTCCACGATTCAAGAAAGATACAATCCTCTTAAATTTCCTCCCACTCTTCATGACTTTCCTATGAAACATTATAAGTACCTTCCTCGATTCGATGGAGAGCTTGATGGAAAGTCAGCTGAAAAACATATCCAGGTCTTTGATCATTTTATAGAACTTTTTGAGATCGAACATGATGATGTGTCTATGAGGACCTATTCTCAGTCCTTACAAGGAGATGCCAAACCATGGTTAAGACATTTGTAGCCTCAGTTGATTAGCTCGTGGGGCTAACTGAGGGAATATTTTTGTAGGTTTTGGGGTGAGAGAAAGTCATGGGATCTACTCCTTTTAGAATTTTATGCCATGAGAATAATGAAAGATGAAACCATATCAAATTTTAGTAGGATGTTTTCTAGTCTTTATTATAAACTTCTTAAAGAAGTCCAACCTCCTGAAGTTGTTGCCATGCTCCATTATGTAACAACCTTTTAATCAAACTTATCTTTTCTTTTGATGGAGAGGAAGTCTATGTATTTGTAGCAGATGTTCAACACTTCTAAGGAAGTTGAAGACAATATTCAAGCATGTAAACAGATTCAAAATGAGGATTTGGATGTTAAAGAACATGACAATGAATATGAACAAAGAACAATTGATTTGAATCTTGAGAAGAGGGTTAATAATATCATATGTCCTCTTGAAGCTTTAAATGTTGATGCTTTTGCAAAGGATTATATTCCACTTATTGAAAAAGAAGGTGCTAATTTAGCATTTGATCCATCTCATGATAAGCACGGGGTTGATTGTTTTATGTATTAATTTGTAGATAGTCAAGAAAATGAATTTGCAAATTAGCTTGTTGAAGAGCAGGTTGATGTCCCAAAATTTTTCTTGTTATAAGACATTGCAGGTGTTGTTGATTTGTCTTTATATGATGAATATGATTATGATTATGATGTTGACTTCCTAGAACAACCAACTACATGTTATCTATCATAAAATGTTCCTTTTAGGCAGTGTAATGAAAGAAATCGGCCTACATATCACAGTTACAAAGAAGAATATGAAGAAAGTATCAAATCAACTGAAGGAAATTCTTTACCTTTATGCTTTACTTCATTTAAATTGTTGAAAGAAAATTTAAAGATCATCATTGAGGCAGAGGAATGTGTGTTGATGCAAAATCACATTGATTCATGGGA
>JASDQU010322481.1:0-13039 GCA_032191745.1 Picea mariana | reverse complement strand
GTGACTTACATCTGGTTTAATTTTAGTCCAAGCTTCTTCCGGTGTTATATTTTTAAGAGCCTTTGTGGGAGTTCGATTTACTATGTAATTTGCACAGTTGATGGCTTCCGCCCAATACTTTAGACTTAATCCCTTAGATTGGATCATACAATTAGCCATTTCTTTTAATGTGTGGTTCTTTCTCTCAGCAACACCATTTTGTTGTGGTGTATATGGAACAGTGTGTTGCATTTGGATTCCCTTTGTAGTGTAGTAGCTTGTAAACTTATTGTTCACATACTCGCCTCCATTATATGTTCTTAACCTTTGAATTTGATGTCCAAATTTCTTTTCTACAAGGGCCTTGTAGGCCAAAAACTTGTCAAAATTTTCACTCTTGAGTTTTAAGAAGTAAACCCAAGTACGTCTGGAAAATTCATCAATGAAATTTAAGAAATACTTGCACCCAGAAAAAGAAGGAGAAGAAAGTGGACCACACAAATCACTGTGAACAAGCTGCAAAGGACCCAAGGCGTGCCAAGAGGCACATTTGTCAAAACTGTCCCGATGATGTTTGTCGAGAACACAACCGGCACAAACATCATCTCTACATGAAACAAGAGGAAGACTAGTCACCATATGTTGATTACATAGTTGCTGCAATGAGCGATAGTTTAGATGAACAAACTGCTCATGCCAAAGTTTGCTCAAGTCATCGCTATGAGAAACAAAAATTGATGAAAAAGGTGATGACCCAAAGTTGTCAAACTTGTACAATATGGCAATATCATCAGCAAATCCAGTTGAAAGAACATGCTTAGGATCTTTTAGATCCTTGATCAATACATGAACGATATGATCGAAATTAGATAAAAAAACGAGAGAATTTGTATGGGAGATTGACCAGAGATTCAAGCGACTGAAGGGAAAGTTGAAATATCTCATGACCAATATGCAACATAGACACATGTTCATCAATTCACTGCTACCCCACTTGAAATACCCATTGCGACAATAGAAGTTTTAGACGTAGGCAGAGGCTCTACAGGAAGCCCTGCAACTAAAAGAAAACCAGTATTAGCAGACAGATCCAGCCATTGAAGAACTGAAGGAGGATTTAAAGAACTTAACATTCCAACTAAACCAAAATAAGAGTAAAGACAAACAAGAATTTTTTTCATGTACTACATGCAGGATGGAAGGGCACCACAAGAACGAATGTCCAACATTCGCGCAATATTTGGCAGCAGGAATGCCAAACCCATTACCAACAGGAGGACTATGGTGTGAAATCTACAATAAATTCGGCCATGATCCATATCACTTCTCAATGATGCAGAAATACCAAACAGTCCCAAAGATTTCATATTGCAACTTTTTCAAGTCAATGGGCCACGACGATAAAGATTGTAGAACTATGGAATTAATGTGAGAGAGGACATTAGATGCATATAGAGTGTAGGAAAAAATGATAACTGGGTAAGTTTCACCACAATTTAATCAAGTTTCATCCCCATACAACATTGCGTAGCAACAGTATAATATAGCACAACAACCATATAATATCGTGCAACCACAGTACAACACAGCACAACCGCAATACAACATCCCACGGTATAATCAGGCGCCTCAATATAACACATTGATAGGAGATCGAGCAGGCTATAGAGGTGGAGGACGTGCGAGAGGAGGTTTTGGATGAGGTGGAGGACCAGTGGTATGTCACAATTGTCAACAATTGGGACATTATGCAAGGGATTGTCCACTTCCACCAGCAACTTGTATGTATTGTCGCACATCGGAACATGATACGGAGGAATGTCCAACATTATTGGTAAAGATTCAGGAAAAGAGGAACCAGAACAATGAGAATGTTCAGTGGATTTTAGCTGAAGCGAGGGACGAAGGATGGAACATCAAAATAGTCACCCACGAAGGAGCCAAAACAGGGAACGACGCAATCCCACAAGAGCCAATACAACACCAATGGGTAAAGAAGAACGTTGAACCGAGGAAGAAGTTTGACGCACAGAAGGAGAGGGATATATTTAAGCAATCTCGATAAGAATTTCAAAAGGAGGACATTGCATCGACTTCAACTGCAAAACAAAGAAAGGAGGTGCCAAAGTACGAGATGCCTCTGTTATTCGATCATACCAACAAAATGCAATCCACGGGACAAGTAAGTACAATCAAAGGCTTTTTTCAATCATGTCTAAGAGTATTAAATGATCCATCATCTGTCAAAATATTGCAAAACATATTAGAAATATGTAGAATAGAGACAGAAGGAAAACTAGAACAAAAAACTGTCAATCACCTACATACAAGGAGAAGAACAAGTAGGGAGTTCATATTGAATGCCAACATCAGAGATTTCAACATGGGAGATATCATACTAGATCTAAGATCTGAAGTGAATGTATTACCAAAGAAGACATGGAAATGTATGGGAGATCCCACATTAGGATACTCAGATGTTCAACTAAAACTAGCAAACCAACACAGAGTCCTACCAATCGGTAGACTGAAAGGAGTGACAGTAGACCTGGATGGAGTGCGCATTAAAGCAGACTTTGAAGTGATTGAAATAGTGGATGACACAACACCATATCCATTGTTTCTTGGCTTGGATTAGGTGTTTGACAACCGAGCCATAATCAATTTGAAGACAGAAAAAATGATATTTGATTCAAGTGAATAAAGAGTCATCGCGCCATTAGACCCATCAGAAGGGGAAAGGTTTGTAGAACCCACTTGCCTAGACTTAGAAGAAATAATCTAGTTGTACAGAACAACTTCGTGTGATGAGGATTACATAAACCCAACTGTAGACGGAATACTCAGTTGGCGGAGCATTAATTCATGTGAAACAGGCTCAGATAGTGTTTTAGAGAACTAGCAACAAAGGCTACACAAAGTCTCCACGAGAAGATGTGCACAAATAGACCGCGCAATAATATGGGTAGGCATGGAGATAAGGGAACCACTCAGTTTCCATGGAACAAATGACCTAGAAACATTCTTGGAATAGTACGAAGATGAATTTTCAGAGAATCAGAGACTCTTAGCGCTTGATATAGCACTCAAGGACACACCTGCAAGATGGTGAGGAGCACACAAAGAGAAGTATGATGGACAGGGGGCACTAGCAGAACACTTGGAGAAGTGTAGAACACTGTGGAAACTGACACCCCCAAAGGAATGGCCTCATCGTTTTATACACACTCTAGAGGGCATATCAACAAACTAGTATACAGACCAGGAACTTCACAAAGGAACTGCGACCTGGACAATGTTGTAACATAATTTTATAGTTACTTTTTCATTTGAGCATGAAAACCCCAACATCGATGCATCTCTTAAAAAGATAAGAGGGAGGATATTGATCAAGGAACCAGAAGTCGAAATCATAACAGAAGAGCAACAACGGAACAAACAGATAGTTAGAGAACTGTTGTCATGTTACCATGTGCAGGAGGAAGCCCCAGATGAAGACGATCCACACGATATTTAGATCGAGGAAGAAGAAGGCGAAAGAGAAGTGGAAGGTCTACCTATTGAATCAGAATTCATTGTTGTGTCGATCGAGGTAAATAAAGTTAACTTTGGGACAATTGAAAATCCCAAAATGGCCAGCATTGAAGACTACTGGGATGAGCAAATAGTAGAAAGCACAATAGAGTTACTGTGCGAGTACAATGACCTATTTCCCGCAACATTTATAGAGATGAAGGGTATAGTAGGAGAGCTAGGAGAAATGAAGATACCACTCAGAGTTGAAGCGAGACCAATCAAACATCGACCATACATATTGAACTCGATATATAAGAAGAAAGTCAAAGTCGAGATCGATAGGATTCTTGAAGTTGGAATCATAGAACTAGTGGAAGAATTAGAATGGATAAGCCTGATTGTAGTTTAGGACCGAAAAAAGGAGGGATAAGGATATGCGTCGACTTGAGAAAGTTTAACGATGCATGCCTACATGACCCGTTCCCTACACCTTTCACTAATGAAGTGTTGGAGAATGTAGGAGGACACGAATTTCACTCATTCACTGATGGATTCTCAGGCTACCACTAGATAAAGATAGCACAAGAAGATAGATACAATACCATGTTTTCTACAGAATGGGGATCCTACTAGTACATAATCATGCCATTTGGACTGAAGAATGCACCAACAATATTTTCCAGAGTAGTCATCGCCGCATATAAGGAATTCATTCACTAGTTTCTAGAAGTATACTTGGACGATTGGACAATCTATAGTTTGTTGAAAGAGCATGTAGAGGTCTTACAGCTAATGTTTTAAAGATGTAGACAGTGCCAGATATCACTAAACAAAAAAAAATGTATATTCGAAACATCGTTTGGGATATTATTGGACCATATAGTATGAAAACAAGGTTTACTATTAGATCCTGCAAAGATTGCAGTAATTGTTAACTTGCCACAAACAAAAACAGTCTTTCAGCTAAGAGCGACATTGGGACACACAGGATACTATAGAAAGTTCATCAAAGGATACACGGAGATTACTACACCAATGGAGAAACTATTAAGAAAAGATACAAAATTTCAATGGAACGACGATTGTCAACATGGTATGGATATGTTGAAAGAAAAGATGGTCATAGCACCAATACTAGTATTTCCAGACTGAGAGAAGACATTCCATGTACATGTAGATGCATCATCCATATCACTTGGAGCTATCTTGGCGCAGCCAGGAGCGGGAGATTTGGATCACCCTATAGCATTTGTGAGCCAAAAGCTATCAGAATCAGAATAGAACTATAATACTACAAAGAGGGAAGGCCTAGCTATGGTCTATGCACTACATAAGTTCAGACATTACTTATTGGGGAAACAATTCAAGATGTTCACAGATCACTCAACCCTTAAATACCTATTCAACAAGCCAGTGTTGGGGGGGAGGGGGAGAATATGTCGATGATTACTACTATTTCAAGAATTTGATTTTGAAGTAATAGTCAAGCCAGGAAAATTGAATGCAGGACCTTACCACCTATCAAGGGTCACAACGGAGAAGAACCTACAAATTTAGAGGACAAATTCTCGGACGCACATTTATTTTCAGTTCATATCGTTGATGAATAATTTGCAGATATCATTTAGTACTTGAGCACATGTATCGTGCCACATGAGTATAACACCGCACAGAAGAAAAACCTGGTAGTCCAGGCTGTATACTATCAACTGTTCGGAGGACACTTATACAAAATGGGTGCAGATAGCATCTTGTGCAGATATGTGTTAGAACATGAAATACCAAGAGTTTTAACAGAAGCCCATGAGGAAATAGCAGGAGGACATTACGCGGGAAAAGATATTGCGCAGAAGGTATTGCGCGCAAGACTATGGTGGCCAACCATTCACAACGACTCAAAGGAGTACTGCCAGAGATGTGATGTCTTTCAAAGGGTTGGTAAACCCAACAGAAGGGACGAGATGCCATTATGACCACAAGTAACATTGCAGGCATTCGATAAATGGGTAATAAACTTTGTGGGACCAATCAACCCACCAGTAAAAAGAAAAGGATCAAGGTACATTATTACCACGACAGAATATTTGACAAGATGGGCGGAAGCAGCACCAGTGAAGGATTGCAGCGCAGAAACAACAACACACTTTCTATTTGAACAAGTAATCACTTGATTTGGGTGCCCAAGATTTTTTATGAGCGACCAAGGCATGCACTTCATCAATTGTACTATCAACACTATGACTAAAGAGTTTGAAGTCCATCATCAGAAGAGCACACCATATAACCCACAGGCAAATGGCATAGTAGAGGCATTTAACAAAATCCTTGAGAATACACTGACAAAGATCGATAATGTCAATAGGGATGATTGGGACCTCAAAATACCAACAGTATTGTGGGCCTACAGGACTACATGCAAAAATTTGATAGGGCATATGCCATTTAAATGAATACTATGTAATATTTTTTTGTATGACCTAATTTTGTAAGTTGTTGAGCTAGAGAGGACTGAGGAGGGTAGATATTGAAGGTTAGATCGCAGGCGGAGGAGGCTGGTGCAATCTAGTCTGCCTCATATAGATCTTACCCAACTGAGAAGAGTTGTAGGCGCGTGGCACTTTAGTTTTAGGACAACAATAATAAAACGGCTAAGAGCCAGATCTTTATGGGCGTAGCCCAGGGGAGGGTGAACCACAGTAACACCTGTGTTATGTGATTGAATGTGTGTGTTTCTTTATTGTCTTCAATAGATATTGTTATGATAAATGAATGAGTTTATAGATTTCATGCTTAATCATAAATAATATTGCAGTACATTAATAACTTACAATAGAACTCTCAACGTGCAGTTCGTAGATCTCCTACTCAATCCTAGGTTGTAAACACATGAGTATTGCAGCCACCCATTAGGACTATCTCGGGTGAGATAGGGCAGTGCACTCTGTGCATTGTGTTTCCTTCTGGTTTACCAGGAGGGATGATAGTTTTAGAGCCTTTGTTGGAAACCCGAATAGACATGAACCCTGGGGCACTCAATACAAACTCGAAAAGGATATATTAATAAGAATAACCAACAGTTTGGTTATTCATGTTTTCCTGAATTAGCTTTTAAGAATCATTTTTTATCAAAAGAAAAATCTTTGAAAAATTTAATACATTGCTCAAATTGGAAACCATTAGATCATGTTTAAGCCTTTAAGTATATTCTCTCAAGACACAAACTGAATCTAAGATAAGTAAGCCTTAAACGATTTGTTTCATCTCGCATAAAAGTTCAAATTAAAAAAAATGGTGTTATTTTTTAACAAAAGTATGTTTGCTCTTCTTCATTCTTTAATATGTATTCTTTCAAGACATGATCTAAACTTTTAAAAATTGAACTTTTACATGAATAATTTCAATATGCCAAAATGCTCATTTAACTCAGTAATGCATTGAAGACAAACCTTGATGAAACTAACGAAACATCATGATAATCCAATTTCAAGAAAATCAAGGATGGAATAAATTTGAATAAGTTCATTTGAGCATGTACACCATGTTGAATGACCATGGAGCAAAAAACTCAACAGGTGCAACCATTAC
The DNA here is from genome assembly GCA_032191745.1 of Picea mariana. NCBI lineage: Eukaryota > Viridiplantae > Streptophyta > Pinopsida > Pinales > Pinaceae > Picea > Picea mariana. The sequence goes on along the minus strand of JASDQU010322481.1, from coordinate 5,959 downwards.
CTATGTGAGGAAATTGTGATGAAACAACTTGCTTTCAAGCTTACCACCAAAATTGTGATCATTATTCTTTTAATGAATCTTTATTTCAAAATATGCATATAATCACACAGATGGTTTCATTTCAAAACAAACACATAACCAAGTCAATATTCCATGAAAGACAAACCAAGAAAATTGGTGCAAAACAAAACAACAAAAAAAATAGAAAAACAATAAAACCATATTTTCAAATCAAGAAAGACAAAATCAAAAGAAAATGAAAGCAATGTTTTCCAAAATTTAAAATCGGGTCCCCTTTACTTTTGAAAAAAGTAAAGGGGGGGATTTTTAGGGCTCAACGGAGTGTATCATAGTGAGGTTGTATGGGCCAATACTAGTGTGAATCTAGTATAAACTCGTTGTTGCAGAGTTTCACCTGTGACGGATTTGGGGAAATTTTTGAAAACATAGTGAAATCCCCAAATTTATGAACGAATATAAGTCCAAATTTCCCTCAAAACCATCGAATAGAAGATTAATGACGTCAATTTGCAAGTTGAAAAGTTAAATTTGGCTTGGGAGGTCAAATTTCACATTTTAATGGTGACTAAAGAGTTGGAAGATCGACGGCTCAAATAATTTTGACATTAATGATCGACAACCAAGATTCATTTGCAAGATCAAGGAAGTTCGATGAAGTTTGGAGAGTTTCATAAAATGATGGTTGGGATCACTCTAATCTCGAAGATTGATGGTCAAGGTTCATTGCAAGATTGAAAGAACTCCGCATTAAAAAGTCTGTGAAGTTAAGACTGATAGGCTTGTGGGTTGCGAGTCACAGAAAAATATTAATGGAATGTTAACTTGAAACTTTGTGGGAAGAATTCCATGAAGTTAATCCTGATAGGATTGTGGGCTATGGATTGTGAAAAAACCTTAATGGCATGCTAACTTTACACTCTGTAGGAAAAATTCTGCAAAGTTAATCCCAATAGGCTTGTGTGTTGTGTGTCGCAAAAAACACTTTATGGGATGTTAACTCAACAATCCACTAGAAAAAGTCTGTGAAATTAAGCCTGATAGACTTGCATACTATAGCTCACGGAAAAATATTGATAGCATGTTAACTCGACACTCTGCAAGGAAAATTCCACGAAGGTGTTTCCAATAAGCTTGTAGGTTGTGGGCTTCAGGAAAGTTGTAATTCAAAGTTAAGTTTCCACTTCATGGGAAATGTCTGTGAAGATTTTTTTGATAGTATTTGTAGACCATAACTATCAGCTCGAAGCTTGGATTTGGTAAAATGAGTAGTCATTAGAAATATCTTAAGGAGGAGAATGCATTTATCAACCCATAATTTTGAATTGAACACTACAGTTTCTCATAATTAAAAACAAAAAAAATGCAGCAGTAAAAACAAAGCAATGAGTGGAAATTGCAACTTGAAAAGGTTGTAAATTTTCGCTCATAACTCATAATGAGGTATGAGTACAACCATTGGAGAGTTGTTTTAGAGAGGAATTTGTCTAAAAAAATCAGAATTTGATTAGTGCATTTGTGTTCTTCATAAATTGAAATGAAAAATGACATGTAAACTAATTAATAAAGTATTTTGCAATGTGCCTATTTCTAACAACAATTGTTGTATGCACATTTTCTTGGAGAATTAGAGGTACATAAGAGCATATTTGGTTCCTATATGAGAATTAGAGATATGTAGGATGCCCAAGGGTCTTACAGCCATGAGGATCAGATCAAAGGGATACATGTCAGCATGGGAAATGTTGAGACCAAGTCCAATGTAAGAAGAATCAAGGAAACTCCTGTGGAGCTAGTTGAAACTATGAGAATCCTGGAGAAAAATGTAGAGAGAAGTTTAGAGCTATAGGGAAGATCATGAAAGCTCAGGAAGAGCTGTTGCAAAGTCTAAATATGTTGCATAAACAAGTCAACAAGTATTTTGGCTCATGTGGATGCAAGGAATGAAAAACTCCTTACTCAAACATTTTCAAATATCCTCAGACTAGGTGAGATAGGAGGGATTATAAACCTAGGTTTACATCCTATCAAAAATCTCAATCAAACCTCAAGAGATGTGATTCTTGGATCTAGTGTTATTTTATAAATATGTAATTTTTTGTCTTTTATTTAAAATAATTTGAAGTAAAGTAAATGAGTTTATTTGAAAATAACTGAACTTATGAAAACATGTAGATAATAAAAATATGAAATAAACAAAGCAAAAATCTCAAAATCGGTATATAAAAAATCCCATAAGTGAGAAGAAATCAACAAATATTTTTATTAATACCAATCTGAGCTACAACTGAGAATATCTCTTTAAACCCCTGTGAGGGCTTGGACCAATGTAATTCTTGGAAGTCAAATATGGTATCTGGCTCATACATAGACAACTGGTTTAAAAAACAATTAAGGCCAGAACAAAAACCGAGTTGGATCAATCCAAGCTATATGTGTATCATTGTTTTGAATTTTGTAAAACTAGCATTAATTAGCACTTAATGACTTCAAAAATTCTAACTAAAACCAAACAGACATTCAATAAAATGAATGACGTTGGAGCATATCACCAACCAATGCTGTCTAGCCTCTTTTTTTCTACCTTCAGAAAACCCTATTGTCAACAAGATAACTCGACTCTAATGAAAATTTAGTATGGAATGAACATATAATATTTTCACTCAAGGCTAAAGATACCTTATCAGAAGTTTACTTCTCTATTTTATCATGCCTTCTTTGTCTTGCTCTCCTTCTTTTATATCTTCATAAGGTAGTTGGGTAGTTCGACTACCTTTTATTTTAAAAAGTTAATTAAATTTATTTAGGAGAAGACAACTTTATTTATTATAAGGGTAATAAATGTTTTCAGATTTTTGTGGTGAGTATTTTCAAAGTTGTTTTCTGGATAATTCACAGTTGGTCACTTTTTTCATCAAACACCAACTGTGGATTATCCGGCAAACAACTTCGGAAGGGTAATAAATATTTAAATAATAGGTGGGGTCCCACTAGGTATTCGCTCCTTTTATTCCAAATATTCCCTTGTAAATCCAAAAATGATTTAACAATATAAATATATCATCATCATGAAATATGTCAAAACAAGACACCCATAAAAAAATACACTAAATCAACAAACACCTATATCTCCCAAAATACCAAAATGATATGATATTTAAAGTTTCCAAAAATAATAGCATATGTTTTTTGTCTGTCTCAAATAATGTATCAAGTTTCTAAATAGCAATGTCATAATACAAATTAAAATACGTGGGGGTATTTATTTTTTAAAACATCTTCTCTATCCTTTCTACCTTCTGACACATCTAGACTAAGATTGAGAAAGTCTTCCTAATAAGACCTTTTCTCATCAATTTTTACTATTTCAGGGTGCATGTCACCGAAGGTAATCTCTCTTTTATCATTTTTTTCTTTTGTTGATTTTTGTTTGGAATGTATAGAGGAGGATTGAGATGCTTCAAATATAAGAGATGTAGTAGAATTCTTTGCTTTTTATATATGGAGGTCATGGGGAGGAAATTTGTAATCTTTAGGAGGTGAATGGGCCATGGGGGCAGTGGATTCAACATGTGGTACTATATGAAGAGGAGGGGGAGGAGGATATTATCAGGCCATCAAGCAACACCAGAGGGTGGGTTTACAAGGTTATTATCCCAACCACCATTGACTAGCTAGATAGGAGGATCAATAAATTCTACAATGTTGGGATGTGGCTACAAAGGAGCACTAGGAGGATATGGTGGTTGAGGAAATGTAGGTTGTCCACCAAGGTTCAGGTAGCTAGTTTGTACTAGCGGATTAAATTCTTTTGAATCAACGTCAAAGTGAATGGAAAATATCATTCTCTTTTGCCTCCCTCGTTGATAAAATACATTTGTAAATCTTGCTATTCTCCCTTTATTTCCTATATTTCCACCTCTATTTCTCCTTCAGCTGAAAAAGCTCATATAATTTCCATCATCATTTCAATCAGTGAAAAATCATTAAAGTAAAATACAAGACACACCATACTAAATATCTATTACAACTTTGTTGAATATGATTTAGTTATGGATCTGAGAAAAGCACAGTAATTCAAGCATAAAAGGGATCAATGCAATAGGAATAATGTAAGATAGGGAAGAAAATCCACAACTCAACAGACTTTTGTTTCAACTTTCAAAATTTGAACTGCATATTTCTTGTAAAATTCTTTGTATACAAATAGTCTACATCTCTTTTGAACAAGGGAATGCATGTACATGAAAATGTATATATATGACATGGATAAATGATAAAGAAATGTATTTTGTGTAAAATGGTACATAATGAAATGAATGAATGAAAAATAATTTTCAATATTTAAACTCAGTCAATGTTCTTGTACATATCTTTTAGACTTGTAAAATTTTTCCATTACAGAACCAGAATACAATCAACATGAAACTCTTTTAAGAAAATCCCCAAGATACTTCTCAAGTCAATCATTATGCTTCACAAACCAACGTCTTCATCATATATCATATACTAAAACTCTGTAAGAAAGGTGTTTATAGCAAGCAAATTTCCATGCCCCACTAAACAAATATTGAGTTGTCCATACATTATTAAGAGACCTAGGAGAAAAATGAAATCCATATATACATGTTTGCAATAGGGCCAACAAATATATAACAAACCCTCTTAAAATTATTCTTCCATACTTTTTTGTTGTACAAGGAAATTCAACATAGTCTTTTATTACATAAACAGGGGGAAAATCATGGAATAAGGGAATATAAATGATTGGGATAAAAGGGAAAAACTGTATGAAAAGTGATAAATAATGAGGGGAAAAAATGTAAATTTTATCCAACAAAATAAAAATTAAAATTAACTTAGTTTCCATGTCATTCAAACTCATTTTCATTGCCCAACCAACTACCATTCATTAATTGGGGTTGACTCAAATTCCACAACATATCAAAACATTGCATAAATGGTAAACCAACAACTACCATACAAACTCAACTTATACCAATTACTTTGGCATACCCATTTCATAACAATGTGACCATTTGTGAACAGAGCAAAGTTGGGTATGCAAGTCAATAAGCAATTGAACTAAAACAGTGGGTTTATTCTTGTAGCCAAGGAGAAATCAAATTATTCTTGGCCAAACTATTTCATAGAGGAAGGTTAACGATGAGCACGTAATGTGATTTTTTCTTTAGAAAACTTCAAACAACGATACACATTGCTTTGATATGTAGGCCTAGGATTTAGACAGAGTCAAACTAAATGTGAGAGCTAAAACAATGGACACAGGTTGTATCAAGAATGCGGCCAAATAAATTCATTCACAAGCTAAAACCCTTTACACATAGGGTAAGACAAGTATTGGGCATACAACACATTCTTTCCAACAAAGAACGGAAAGATATCACCAAATTATACTTAAAACAAGTTCAAGTTTGAACCCCCAAAAAGCGTTAATAATAACAATGATGGGTTCAACCCATTTTCTCCATAACCCCTTTTCTTTTAAAAGTGAAATGTTTTCCAGGAATGGACACAATGTAAAATGATAATATGAACCGGAGAGAAACAACTTATATACAAAAATCCATAATCATCATAGTAAAATCAAAACTCATGAATGGCATTCTTCATTAACCAAATGTTGAAACAATTTCTCTTTTCAAATAGTTTCTTATGAGCGATAAACAGGGAGAGGAAAAAAAGTCACTCATTACCAGCTAACTAGAGAAAAAAACTACTTCATTTAATAACAAAATTACTTGAAAAATATGCTCAAAAGATGGCGAGTACTTACCTTGTCAAAGTGGTCAATTTATACCAACACTCAGGGTCGAGGCGATTGTAACAACGATCAGGAGTGTTGGTTTCTCACACTGAATTGCAACTCCCTTTTCACAATTCAAAACCAAAATGAAATGACGAGAACCCTAGCTGTAAC
>JASDQU010322476.1:0-13040 GCA_032191745.1 Picea mariana | reverse complement strand
TTTTAAACTATCCATATTAGTATCCAACTTAGCTTCCATTGAATACATATTCTTTTGTAGTTCATTTATGTCCCTATGCATTTCTTCACCTTCATCAAGAGTCCAAGTAGGATTTTCTGGAGGCTTAGTTGGTGTAGAAGTTCCCTTTTTTGGTGGCATGTTGACCAAGTATCACTTTTGAACCTTGATTTTGAGGTGGTTCTACTAGACAATATTTCTTCTGTTGTATCTCCCAAGTTTCAACCCTTTTGAGTACGAAACTTTATTTTATGTAGTTCTCTAATATTTATTCTCTACAATGCCACAGGTCTGATCAAAATTGGATGTGCCAAGTGGAATTTATGGTAACTTCCCCACAACTTGCCATTTTTTGTCCTTTCCAGGAGATCTCACTTATATAGCATGCCCCGCACAAAATAATTGATATAAAATTCTAAAACTTGCACCAAAAATACTACAGACTGTCCACGATCCAATGAAACCAGTCCCACTCAATTTGGATACTCTAGGAAGAAGTTATGATTGTTTTACCTGGAAATCCTTCTTGAGACTAGTCAATAGGACTAGTCAAATACCCTATCTTACATAGGGTGTATCTACAAATTTAAGATGACCTAGAAGCTGAATTTCTACCATAGATACCTTACTAATTTTTGTAAATAGACTTCAAATTTTAGGGTCTGAAACATTACGAAAACGTTTTTATACCGAAAATTCCGCAATGACTCATTTCAGGATGATTCCAGAACCCTATCTTGTACAAGTTGTATCTCTGAAAGTATAAGGCCTTAGGAGCTTAATTTTTAACCCAACGTACCTTGATCCATCTACTAAATATCCTCAAAGCCATTTCTTCTGAAATGTTATAGAAAAATATTTATAGTGAAAATTCCAAGGTGTCTCAGATGTAGCAGCGAAACCCTAAGACCTTGAGCTCTGATACCATATGTTAAGAACCAAATACCAATATAGCATAGAAAAACCTCAGAAAAAGTACTCAACACCTTGAAAAAGAGATAATTTCAGATAATAAGCCTCTTCAAGGGGGAAACCTCTGTTTACCCCACTTAAATGTTCAAGTACAAGATGATTCAAAATGAAAATGTCTCCATGGTATATATACGAGACTAGGAGGTATAATTACAACTAATGGCCTAAATCCGACATAAATAAAATAACATTACTAATATAATATGCCCCAATTAAGGGGTAATGAGCCAATATTAGGGCTTAACAGAAACCATGCCTCGAGAGTGGATAGATATTTTGGTCACCTATGCCATGCATAAACAATCTTGCAGCATCTCGCGGAAGTAAAAAAATGTTGCTCCGTTGGTCTTTTATGCCCTGAGCGAGAATTGGCCAGGAGTCCCCGAAATGGTTTGGGATGCGACTTGCAACTGGGAATAAAAATAAAACCGAGACTCGGATTGAGCAACCGTCATCTTTGTTGGATTCTTGGCATAGGATTTTAGCTAGCGCACCCCTCACTCCTAGTTCCAACCCCTCGGAAGTTGTTTTTTTCATCGATTTCGATAACTAGTTCTTTGCTCAGTAAGAAGCAATGCAATATTTGGATTTAGGCGTTCAATTTATGAAACCATGCCTCTTGAGTGGATGGACAATATGGTCACCTAGTCCATTCCTAAACAAGCATGCAAAATCTCATGGAGCTTAAAAATGTTTCTTCGTTAGGCTTTTATGCCCCGAGGAGGAATTGCCAAGAGTCCCCGAAATGGTTTTGAATGTGACTTACAATTGGGCATAAAATAAAAACCGATACTGGGATTGAGGAACCGTCGAATCCAATGGATTCCTGGGATAGGATTTCAGCTAGAGCACCCCTCATGCTTGGGTTTCATGCCTTGGAAGTTGCGTTACTCTTTGATTTATAGAACTAGTGTTTTGCTCAGTTTGAAGCAAACCAACATTTGGATTAAGGGGTCCAATTTACAAAACCATTCCTCGGGAGCAGATGGAAAATATAGTCACCTAGTCCACACCTAAACATTATTGCAGCATCTCACAGAACTCAAAAATGTTGGTCTATTAGGGTTTTATGCCCTCGGGAGAAATTCGCCAAGAGTCCCTGAAATGGTTTGGGATGCAACTTGCAACTGGGAATATGTAATATACCAGATATAAAAAGTATGTAAAACATAAATAAAATGCTAGAAATGACATAATAACAACAATATAATCGGAACAATCACCACAATAACACTGAAATGATATATGAATAACAATAGAAATAACACTTTGATTCTGAGAGCAATCTTCATGGGCCTCTACAAGGGGGAAACCTCCACTCGAGAAGAGATCTATTACAATAATATCCAAGCTAGGGTTCTCATACCCTCGACTCCTATTTATACTAAATATGCCTATCAAAAGAAGCATTTAGAGGAACATCCTTCTAAGAGTGGAAGCTTCTATTAGGTCTTCTTACATTCGACTTATTCTATTTTATTGAAAGGCCTTATTAATATTGAGGTTTATTACATCTGAGTATATTTTTCTACCTATGTGTGGGTTAGGACCCTAACATTTACACCCCCTTAAAAACAACCTTGTCCTCAAGGCTTAAGATGTGGAAATAACTGCAGAATGGTAGCTGGTTCTCAAGTGACATCTGCTGGGATTATATCTTTCCACTAGACTAACACTTCCTTGATGGTTCTCTGACACAGGTGACATTCATGCTGGTCCAAAAATGCTTGTAGATGTAGCCAAATGGATCCTTCTTCGGCTAACTCGGGAAGGTTGGTTTGAATCTGGCACTTATTTCCAATCACCTTCTTTAAGCATGAAACATGAAAAACAGAATGTAGCTTAGAATGACAGGGGAAATCTAACTGATAGGCCACCTGTCCCACATTCTTGAGAATGGTATAAGGACCATAAAATTTGGGCGCTAGCTTCTGAAAATGGTCGACCTTGAGGGAATTTTTCTTGTAAGGTTGCAGTCAAAGAAACACCTAATCCCCTTTTGCAAATTGACATTCAAAGCGACCTTGTTGCTTCATGCGATTCTGTGCCATGACCAAATTCTCTTTGAGGGTACGGAGAATAGCCTCTCGAACTATAAGCATTGGGTCAACCACCTGGACCTTCGACACACCAAGTAAGTATGAGAGAATTGAAGGTGGCTTTGGTCCATATACCACTTCAAAAGGAGTCATGCATGTAGCTGTATGGTATGAAGTGTTGTACCACCATTCAACTAGGGTAACCATTGAGCCCACTGATTTTGATTTTCCAAGGAAAAACACCTCAAATATGTTTCCAAACACTTGTTGACAACTTCCGTTTGACCATCAGTCTAGGGATGATAAGTTGTGCTGAGATGAAATTGGGTTCCTTGTAGCTTGAACAGTTCTTTCCAAACATTGCTGGTGAAAGTTGGGTCGCGAGCAAAAACAATAGAATGTAGCATGCCATGAAGCTTGAAGCCTGATCCATGAAAAGTTGAGCCACCATGGATGTTGTAAATGGGTGTTGAAGAGCATAGAAATGAGCATACTTAGAAAGGCGATCAACAACCACCATGATGACTAATTTATTTCCCAATTTGGGTAAGCCTGTAATAAAATCCATAGAGATATCCCTTCAAATACCAGGTGGAATCGAAAGCAGTTGTAGTGTGCCCGGAGATTCGAATATTTCTCCCTTGTTGCGTTGACACACATCACATTCCATGACAAAATTATGAATGTATGGTTTCATGCCATCCCAGAAAAAAGAGCGTTTGACCCTGTCATAGGTTTTGGTAAACCCGAAGTGCCCAATTGTGGGTCTAGCATGAAGCTCAGAAAGTACCGTGGATTTATTTTTTTATTGTTTACTTAAATACAAACAGCCTTTGTATTGAATTTCATGATGGGGCCAAGAGTACCATGGGAAAGCTGGAGCATTGGACTGCAATTATTGGATCAACTGTGAATGTTTGGGATACTGTAGCCATTCCTAGTGAACGGCTTGGAGCCAATCTGGTACAATGAAGGAAAGAGAAAAAAGGGATCCTTCATCTTCATATTTTCGGGAAAGTGCATCCACAACCACATTGTCTTTTCCTTTCTTGTAAATGATATCATAACCATATCCAAAGAGCTTGGTCACCCACTTTTGTTGCTCCAGGGAGGAAATGCGTTGTTCCAGAAAATACTTGAGGCTTTGATGGTCTATCTTAATTTGGAAGCGTTGCCCCAATAGATAAGGGTGCCACAGATCAATGGAATGCAGAATAGCCAACATTTCCTTTTCATAGATTGATTTGCCCAGATTTATTTCAGACATTTTCCTACTAGTAAAGGCCAAAGGCCGACCCTCTTGCATAAGGACATCACCAATTTATTTCCCTAAAGCATCACATTCCAAGACAAAGGTCTTTGTGAAATTAGGAAGGGCGAGGACTGGAGTGGTGCACATGGCCATATTCAAATTTTGAAAATCTTGAGCAGCTGCGGTGTCCAAGTGAAAGATTTCTTTTTGAGGAGTGCAGTGAGAGGTGTTGTAATCTTTCCATAATTCTTAACAAACTTGCAATAATAACCGTTAAGCCCATAAATCCACGCAAGATTTTGATGGTCTTTGGGTGAGGCCAGTCTTGCATAGCTTCAATATTTTTAGGATCCACCCTGATGCCATCCTTTCCAACCAGATGACCCAAGTACTCGACTTCTGAGTCACCAAAAGCACATTTAGACTGTTTCAGGAAAAGTTGGTGCTGAGAGAGTAGATGGAGAACTCAATCCACATGGGCAAGATGGTCTGTCCAATTTTTTCTATAGATGAGGATATCATCAAAGAAAACTAATACAAAATGATGGAGAAAAGGATGGAAGACATGATTCGTGGGGCTTTGGAGGGTAGAGGGGGCATTACACAAGCCAAAGGGCATGACCAAAAATTCATAGTGGCCCTCATGAGTTCTAAAGGAAGTCTTGGGAATGTATGCCTCTTTCATACATATTTGGTGGTATCCAGAACAAAGATCGATTTTAGTAAAGAACTGGGCACCACTCAATTCATCCAGGAGGTCATCAATGACAGGAATGAGAAATTTGTCTTTAATGGTAAGTTTGTTGAGGGCACGGAAGTAAGGACACATTCTCCAAGAACCTTCTTTCTTTAGGACCATGACCACAAGAGAAGAATAGGGGCTCATACTAGGGTGGATAACACCTGCGTTAAGGAGTTCCTGGACCATTTTCTCAATTTCATTTTTTTTGGAAAAGGGGTGACAATACAGATGGATATTGGGAGGAAGGCTTCCTGGTACAAGGGGAATGGAATGATCATGAACACCACGGGAAGGAGGGAGTCCTTGGGGGGTGGAAATTACCACTTGATGTTTATAAAGGATGGATTAGAGGTCTTGCGACACCGAGGGTGTCTCTATTTCTTGTATGGCATGGAGTTGGGCAATAACACCCGAATGACCTTTTTGAGCAGCTTTTCCATGCAATGGGAACTAATGATCTCAGGTGCACCAGAGGTGATGCCTTGGAACTTATATTGTTGGCCCTCCTGGTTGAATTTCATGGTTAATTTCTTAAAATCCATGAGAATGGGACCCAAAGTCCTTAGCCAGTTTGCACCCAACACAATGACACAACCTCCCATGTCGATAGCAAACATATGGGATTTCAGGTGGTAGTCACCAATTTGGAGACACACATGTTCAAACTGACCTCTGTTAAGAACTTGGATAGATCTACAAATATAATCACCACAAATACTAAATACACAATAGATCCACAGATAAATATAGAAGAAACCAGACTTTATTATTACCAACCCCTTCAGGTAGGGCAACACCATACAATGGATCCTATTATGGAAGGGAACCTCTCCTATTCACTTCCCTCTTCGAGGGGGCATCCTCCTATTGAGATAAAGCTCACAATACAATAATTCTTTTCATATCCCATTACATTGCTTGAACCCCTTTATATAGTGCTACCATCACCTAAGAACATTCTAGAGGAGGAATCTTCTAGAAGTAGAAACTTCTAAGAAGTCCTCTTACATTTATTATATCTAATTACTCATTTATTATATTTAACTACCATAGTGGCCCTTATTTAATAATATAGTGGACCTAGTCCACCTTACATTGAATGGACTCCACTATTATCACTATGGACCCTCTAGGCCCCCCCACTACCTCTCTAGCTACCTTACATTCCATCCCTCTTATGAAAGTGGTGTCCTCAACGCTTGTTGTACAACCATATACCAGGGTCCCATGGATAAGTGTGGACCATAGTGTTTAATTACACTAGAGAACCAGGGTCCCATTGAGAAATGGAAGCCACCATGCTGAAGTAGTCCAAATGCCATTGTAAACCAGGGTCCCATGTCCAAGTTCTCATGTGAACTCCACACATAAGATATCGACACCCAATAACCAACTGAAAATGATGCTCCCAATACTAACACCTATCATGTGGATCCATATAAGAATATCCAGCCACATAGTGGGAAATGGTCAAGGATGAATCTGGAAGGAACAATACCATTGTAGAATATGCAGGCTGGATGTTGATAATCATAACTAGCTCTTGATGTGGGACATTGATGTTCTCTACAGAAGGTGGAGTAGAGTCATCAAATAAAATATGGAAGTGATTGTCATCCCAAAAATGATAAGTATCCATATACCAATCATCACAATCGGCCTAAAAATAATACCAAACATATATTTCTTGATTATATTCATCCCTGAGGTCTGTTATAATAAATCTCTCCTACATGTTATCCAATGAATCTTGAATACTGCGAAAACTATCATTGAGGCCATCTACAAAGTCATCCAATCTGTCATTCTATTGGGATTTGTATGTTTCAGTAATCTATAGAATTTATTTGAAGGTTTGAGAAGAAATAACCATATGAGAACCCTATGAAAATTTATGACGTCTGTAGTCCCGCCGCCGTCACGAAAAAACCCAAAAAAATAGAACAATAAATTACTGCAGAAAATCCCGGCATTTTTCGAAAAAACCCTGAAAAACTGTTGAATTTAAAATGTTCATAACTTCACTTCTTGGACTCCATTTTGGCTGATTTGTTTTTTAAAATTGGGTGAAATTGTGAGAGGAACTCATATATATAATTTTTTTGGGAAAATTATCCCTCCAGCTGCTACAAAAATTAAAAAAAGCGCGTCGTTGTCCGCAGAAAAAACCCTAAAAATTTCAAGGCTTTAAAACCTCAATATCTTGACTTCCCGGACTCCATTTCGGACGATTTGTTTTTCAAATTGGGTGTTTTTCTGAGAGAAAATCAGATATACAACCCGTTTCTGCAAATTTTGCACAAAAACATACTGAAAAGTTCTAAAATGTCACGGCCCTCTTTTTTCTTCTCCAAAAGAAAAATATGCAAAAACAAAAAATATTTGTCCACAATGTCTACCAAGGAAAGTGCTTTGATACCACTTGTTAAGAACCAAATACTAAATACAAAAGTATCACAATAGATATACAAGAAAAATATGAAAAACATTCTTTATTACTATCAAACCCTTGAGGTAGGGCAACACCGTACAATGGATCATATTATGGAAGGGATCCTCTCCTGTTCACTTGCCTCTTCAAGGGGGCATCCTCCTATTGAGCTACAACTCACAATACAATAAAAGAATTCCTCTTACATTTATTATACCTAATTACACATTTATTATATCTAACTACCATAGTGGGTCTTATTTAATAATATAGTGGACCTAGTCCACCTTACATTGAATGGCCTCCACTATTATCACTATGGGCCCTCTGGGCCCCCCCACTACCTCTCTAGCTACCTTACACCCTCCACATTTCATGGAGACACCATTGGAAATCATGATTTGGAAATTATTGATGACATGGATGTAGCAATGAGTTTCTTGGGCAATGCGGTGATGAATAAAATTATGGGTTCTTCCACTATCAACCAGAATGATGACCTTCCTATGCTTGATGTAACCAGTTAGCTTGAGGGTTTGGGGAGTAGAGAAGCTAGTGAGAACATTGAGGGAAATGACTGGTTCTACTTCGGGAGGGTATGAGGGAGGGGTTATGTCAGTGGTTTCAGGTGACTCAGACACAAGGGGAGTTTCAACATCCTCTTCTGAAATATCCTCCGAGATGGCCATAAAAATATTTTGTTCCTTACACTTATGGCCCGGGAAGTATTTGTCATCACAATTATAACAAATTCCTTTGAGTTGCTGTTCAGCCATTTCATCCCTAGTCAATTTTTGGATCTTTAGTGGAGCAGAGGGAGTAGTGGGATTTACAAGTTTAGTGCGAGGGGTAAAGGAGGGTTTCCAGTTTTGAGAAGATACAACTTGTTGTGCTTCTTTATCTCTTTTAGTAGCCTCCACCCAACTTTGAGGCCGAGCCATGAGGACATGGGCCCGAATCGCATCCTTGAGGCTGCTGATAAAACACTCTCAGAAATAGGCATCAGACATGCCCTATGTCCGAAAAGACAGGTGCTCAAAAGAAGCTATAAAGTCTTCGAATGTTCCTGATTATTTCAACTTTGTCAAACGACCCAAATGGTTGGTGTCAGTGTGAAAGCATTCATAAAGCTCTGCCACAAATTTTTTCCAAGCAATATGCCCTTGACAGGAAATTTTTCTCCATTGCCACCATTGCCAACGTTCTTGATCTAGATGAAGAACACCATACCAGAGTTTGGCCAACTCATCTGTAATGCTGTATAAAGAGAAACAATGTTCCATTTGGGTTACCCAACCAGTGGGATCCGAGCCATCAAATTTGGTCACATCCACCCGTGGAAGGCGTAGGTCACGTTGAAAGTGATGGTGCTGAAAGTTAGAGGAATGTTCAGCTTTAGTATCTGAAGGTGTGTCAGATAAAGCATTATCTGTAGGGATATCCATCTTGGTGCAGAGCATTGAAACGATAGATTCAAGCTGGGTAGTCAGGTCTTGTTTGATTTCCTCCATTGAGGACTGCATGGTTGTATTGATGGCGAAAACATTGGCACTGAGTTGTTTCACTTCTTGTTGGGTATCAGTGAAATTAGATTGCAAGGTATTGAAGCGAGCTTCTAGGTATTGGCTACGATTATGGGCCATGATAATGAGGGAACCGAAATGGGGCGGGTGGGGTAAAACATTTTGCTGAAAAAGGATATGTATGAATGTGAAAAGGGTGAAGAGATGAATCCAATGGAATAGGTCTCAAATAATGGTGCGAAAATTTCTAGACTTGTTTTTTCTTTTTTTCTTTTACACCTGTGGAGTTATACTCTGGTCTGAAGAATAATGTAGTGATGAAATGCCCAAATTATTAACCAATAAGAAATTCGTAGTGATTTGGTAACCTGAACAGAGTTGTGCGGCAATAGATCTTGTCTGTTTTAATTTGTTTCTATCCCCAAGGGTTAGGTATTCAAGGGTTCTACAGACAAGGGTTTTCCCTGTGTTATAGCTCTCTAATATACGTGTGGGTCCAACAATAGTACTTGGCCCAATATATTAGGGAACTAACTAAGGAGGCTATACCATACCCTTAGTCGTACTACCTGACTACCCAGGTACTAGAGAGTATCTTCCTGAGTGTTGTTCTCGATGGCACTATAGCAGTCAAGAAGCCGATCAGTTTATATAAAGAGGGCTTCAGGTAATCTAGGTCAATCCGTACATAGGTGTTTTCTGATGCGCTACCACTTGAAGGGGTACCAACAGGGGTTACAAGGGTGGCCAACAGATGTGCACTTAAGTATCACTTGTATTTCCTACGTGTATGAATCCCTCAACTGCGAATTTATGCACATAATGATAGATATTTGTGGCTTAAAGATGTCAGAATACATCTCTGCCCTAAAAAAACTTTTAACCCACAATTTATGCCGAGGAAAGTGCTCCGATACCACTTGTAATATACCAGATATAAAAAGTATGCAAAACACAAATAAGATGCTAGAAATGGCAGAATAACAACAATATAACTAGAATAATCACCACAAAAACACTGAAATGATATATGAATAACAACAAAAATAGCACTTTGATTCTGAGAACAATGTTCACAGGCCTCTTCGAGGGGGAAAACTCCAGTCGAGCAGAGATCTATTAAAATAATATCCAAGCTAGGGTTCTCATACCCTCGACTCTTATTTATACTAAATATGTCTATCAAAAGAAGCATCTAGAGGAAGATCCTTCTAGAAGTGGAAGCTTCTATTAGGTTTTCTCGCATTCGACTTATTCTATTTTATTGAAAGGCCTTATTAATATTGACCTTTATTACATCCGAATATATTTTTCTACCTATGTGCGGGTTAGGACCCTAACATGTCCACCCCCTTAAAAACAACCTTGTCCTATGTGTTTTGCTTAGTTTGAAGCAATGAAACATTTGGATTAAGGGTCCAATTTATGAAACCAAGCCTTGGGGGTGGACAGATAATTTGGTCACCTAGTCCATGCCTAAACAAGCCTGCAACATCTCATAGAACTCAAAAATGTTGCTCCGTTAGTCTTTTACGCCCTCAGCAGGAATTGGCCAAGAGCCCCCAAAATGGTTTGGGATGCGACTTGCAACTGGGCATAAAACAAAAACCAAGACTTGGATCAAGGAACCGTCATCTCTCTTGCATTCTTGACATAGGATCTTATCTAGAGAACCCCTCACTCTCGGTTCCAACCCCTCAAAAGTTGTTTTTTTCATCAATTTTGATAACTACTGCTTAAGTCAGTAAGAAGCAATGAAACATTTGGATTTAGGGGTCCAATTTATGAAACCATGCCTCAGGAGTGTATGGACAATGTGGTCACCTAGTCCATGCTTAAACAAGCATGCAAAATCTCATGGAGCTCAAAAATATTGTTCTGTTAGGATTTTATGCCCCGAGGAGGAATTGCAAAGAATCCCCAAAATGGTTTGGGATGTGACTTGCAATTGGGCATAAAATGAAAACCGAGACACAGATTGAGGAACTCTCGACTCTGATAGATTCTTGGGATAGGATTTCAGCTAGAGAACCCATCACTCCTGGGTGCCATACCTCGAAAGTTTCTTTACTCATTGATTTCGAGAATTAGTGTTTTTCTTAGTTTGAAGCAAACCAAAATTTGGATTAAGGGGTCCAATTTATGAAACCATGCCTTGGGAGTGGATGGAAAGTATAGTCACCTATTTCACTCCTAAAAAATCTTGCATCATCTTACAAAACTCAAAAATGTTGCTCCATTAGGTTTTTATGCCCTCGGGAGCAATTGGCCAAGAGTCCCTGAAATGGTTTGGGGTGCGACTTGCAACTAGGCATATAAAAAATATAGAGATTTAGATTGAGGAACCATTGACTCCGATGGATTCCTATTATAGGATTTCATCTAGAGCACCCCTCACTCACAGGTGCCATGCCTCAGAAGTTTCTCTAATCATTGATTTCCAGAACTGGTGTTTTTCTCAGTTTGAAGAAATGCAACATTTGGATTAAGGGGAAAATTTACAAAACCATGCCTTAGGAGTGGATGGATAATTTGGTCACCTAGTCCATGCCTAAACAAGCTTGCATCATCTCACGGAAATAAAAATTGTTTCTCTATTAGTCTTTTATGCCCTGAGCGGGAATTGGCCAAGAGTCCCTGAAATAGTTTGGGATGCGACTTGGAACCGGGCATAAAATGAAAATCGAGACTTAGATTGAGGAACCGTTGTCTTTTTTGGATTCTTGGCATATTATTTTAGCTATAACACCCCTCACTCCCAGTTCCAACCCCTCAAAAAAATTTTTTTTCATCGATTTCGATAACTAGTGCTTTGCTCAGTAAGAAGCAATGCAACATTTGGATTTAGGGGTCCAATTTACGAAACCATGCCTAGGGAGCAAATGGACAATGTGGTCACCTAGTCCATGCCTAAACAAGAATGAAAAATCTCATGGAGCTCAAAAATGTTGCTATGTTAGGATTTTATGCCCCGAGGACGAATTGCCAAGAGTCCCCAAAACGGTTTGGGATGCGACTTGCAACTGAGCATAAAATGAAAATCGAGACTCGGATTGAGAAACCGTCAAATCCGATGGATTCCTGGGATATGATTTTAGCTAGAGCACCCCTCACTCTAGGTTCCAACCCCTCGAAAGTAGTGGACAATTCTGATGTGGAAAATTTTGCATGGAGGCATTTCTCTCGGACCTCTTCATCAAAGATTGTGAATCTATGGTGCATGTACAAATATGTGAGATGTGGGTTTATGATAATATTTTGAATTTTCTAATAAATTTCTCCATTGACCTTGTGTAAACCATTCCATTTGGCGTTTGTTGCACTAAGTATAAAGAACAATGTTGGAGAATTATAAGACGTTAGGTATGAGTTATTTGTTACCTCTTTATTACCTTTTATTTTAATTGTATCCATATTTTGTATTGATCAAATGAGGAATTAACCCAAAAATGATGCCATTAGACTCAAAATTAATCCTAAGGCCAACTAAGGAGAAAAAACAACACACACTAATTAATCTAGGAGTCAATCATGCAAACAAACCTTCTCACAAAGAAGCGCTAGTTGTTGATGGAATCCAACATCACAGAATCGATGCACAAAGGGGTTGAGTTTCAGCGTGTGGGAAAGTTATGTTGACAAATTGCTTAACGAACTAATTCCCTAGTGCAATTTACCTCACCGAGTAGTGGGCAACCCTCCAAGGATTCCGAGTGAGTCTAGCCAATGTAGATCCCAGGTACAACACCACCTTCCCTGTGTTGTCACCTTATGTAGGAAGTCTAAAATATTATGGCCTTTATGGTACCACCTACTATACCAAAGCAAAGGAGGGAGATTCAAAAGTTGACACCAAGACCAACAAAACATGGTTGATTACTCTGAGGGCCCCAATGCGACGTCGTTATTAACCCTTGTGTTAGAAGAGCTTCCCAAAGTCAGTGATATAACAACTGGATTTCACTCCCTAACTCAAGGATTTATGTTCGTTTAGCAGCTTTGGAAAGATATTCTCACAATCCTATTCCAAAGCTCTACACCTAAGCTAAGATGGGTTTGAAGA
>JASDQU010322473.1:0-13040 GCA_032191745.1 Picea mariana | reverse complement strand
GGAATAGATCCTTCTGATATAAATAATCTTCCATCCGCATCTTCCATAACAGGTAGTTTTGGCCATTAAATTTCTTGACTCTAAACTTTCCATCTTCTAACATTGCTCCCACTCAAACCAGGAACTCTCTTTTCCTACGAGTTACCTTTCGCTCTGATACCAGTTGTTAGAAAAACAGGATCATGGAGCAATAAAATAAAATAAACGCGGAAACAAAACACAAAAGATACACAATACAATAGAGACACAGATTTATGTGGTTCACCCAGTGTGGGCTACGTCCACCAGAGAAATTGCGAGGTCCTTCCTTTATTATTATCTAGTATATGAAGGGATACAACCTACAACAAACCCGCTGTAACTTCCTCTTCTTTCTCTCACAGTATCCTATCTCAGAATACAATATTTTCCATCCACCATAGCCGCAATACATTTCTCTCATAAAAGAGGGTTGCCTTCTAGGGAAAAAACCCTAACATAATCTCTACCGTTAGATCTGCGACCTTATAATGAACGGTCCAGATTTACAATGAAATTACAATATACATTTACAAGGCAATTTTTCCTTCCGGGGCTCGCTTGCCCCCATACCCCCCAGCCGGGGGGATAACCCCCCTGTACCTCGCAGAGGGGGTAACCCCCCTCTGCACTCCCCCACATGGAAGTGTGTACATACTTCTGGGGTGTAAATAATTCATGGGGTATAAAAACGGATGAAATTAAAAGACCTCTGAATCAGGAAGATAATCAGGCTCCACAACCAACAAGGGGGTCCCCTTTTGTTAAATATCATAAAGTTGGGGGGTGAGATTCATTGTAGAACATCGATTTGATGTTTGATCGTGTGCAATTAACCTGCATGTAACCCAAAATTCTAAACACAAGTTTATTCAAGATGCAATTAATTCTGATCCGAAAACCATCTATACTATGGTGGGAACCATTTTGATTGTCATGGGCCATTCACTTTGGGGCAGAGAAAATGATATCAATGCTCAAGATACCTAAGAAATCTGACATTAGTACAGTTTTAAAATTTAATTTTAATATTTTTAGTAAATATCTGCTTCTAAAAGTTTTTCAAAATTTGAATAAACTACTATATGCAAAGATTTATTTTTATGTCGTGTGCCCAATGTAAAATTTCTCTGAAAATTCAAGTTTGCAGGGTGGATAAGAATTCTAGAAATATAATTTATGATCTTTTTAGTATATTTCTTCTTTCTTTTAGTTTACACATTTTAATCTCTATTTTTTGTAATATTCTTGTAAAGATGGAAGCCTAAGGTCTGTGCCTTTCCATTTTCAGAAAATATTTAGAAGGGACTACATTGTGCTTTCAAAAAAGATTCAAATTTTTCAGAATTTAAGAATGCAGTAGTTTCTAAAAAATAAAGACATGCTTCAGGTGCTTCTAGAATATGTCTGCATTAGGGCTTTGTTTTCTCTGTAGTTATATATGATGTTATGTTCCCCCCCTGGTCTGGTCTATATTTTCTATTACACTTCAACATCTATGTGGCTTGGAAAATATTTGTGTATGTAAAGGGTCTTGGTGGTAAATATTTCCACCAAATTTAACTAGAACTAGATCAACATCTCTATCTCTCAAACTTGATTCAGACCTGGTAGATGTTGTATTACACCCTTCACTCTCACTCTCAGTTGGTAGTGACAAAAAAAAAGTCTCATTTTGGGAAGCTCCCATGCTGTTGTGACAGGATTAAGGTGAAACAACACCG
Source organism: Picea mariana (assembly GCA_032191745.1). NCBI lineage: Eukaryota > Viridiplantae > Streptophyta > Pinopsida > Pinales > Pinaceae > Picea > Picea mariana. The sequence continues at coordinate 11,298 of JASDQU010322473.1, read as the reverse complement.
ACCCTACTATTCTGCTCCAAAATTGCCAATTCCAATGACTCTTTAGTTGGTTTGAAATCATAAATTCTAGTGCTTTTTCCCGAGAGATCTGTTCGAGATTTGTAACATCAATGGTGGTCACTAGAAATGGTGCATTGATTCCTTGAGGGAGCACATGGGTTAGAGTATCCATGCCACAAGATTTTGGTGATGAAGGTAAAAGTTACACTGCCCTTAGTGCAACCAACAACATAAAATGGCAACAAATGGAAATAATACTTACATGTTGTAGCTTCCTTGATGGAGCGCATGGGTTCGAGTAGCCAGGCCACAAGATTTCGGTGATGAAGGTAAAAGTTACACTGCCCTTGGAGAAGCCAACAACAACAAATGGCAATGATACCGACACATTGCATTTTAACATGAGTTTATATTTATATGGATTTATATCTGATGTTTAAGGTGCCATATTCTTTTAGGGGACCAAACTTATGTCACTCGTAATATTTAAAAGAAAAAAATATAAATAACATTAAAATATAAATAAGAGATATAACAATTTACCTTAATTAGATAGAAAATATTTGCAACATGTCGGTTCTGAGAAATAAGGTTCTACCAGGATGGAATCTTGGGTTTTCTCCATTGATTACTAGTCGAGCCAATACAAATGATTGAGATAATAATATCTAGAGATATCTTCTCGATGTCTTGGGTTTGACTCTATAGAAGGCTTCTTCGACTCCATAGAAGGCTTCTCTGACTCCGTAGAAGGCTTCTCCTGAATGACATACTCTTGATCAAGATTCTATGTGTTACTTCCTTAAGTTGCAGCAAAACCTACAAATGGTTACAAAATTTAATTACAATGATTAAATAATGAATGTTTAATGCTACTTGTCTTAATATTCCAAACCCATACTTACTATTCAATCTGAGCAGCCTAAATAAAACTAATGAAAATTAATTATCAAAGACGTTAAACTTAATCTATATTGATACTAATTTACACTATATTAACATTGATAAATTGCTAATTAATTATGAATTTTGAATTAATAGTAATTATGAAGTGCCACATTACTCATGAAGCATTAATATTATCATATTCTTAACAGTCCTTTAGATTTAATATTCTATGAACCATAACTTCCTCTGTTATGACCATGGAAGTAATAATATTCGTTGAAGATATATATCCTTCAGTATATATCTTTCTTAAATTTGGTTTTTAAAATTTTTATAACTGTTTTTTATAATTTTTAGGTTGCTATCAATGACAAATTTAAAATAAATTAAACATTTGTTAGTTAAATTAAATTTGATGCCATTAAATATATATATATTTTTTTAAGTAAGAAATATTGTATATTAAGGTCCTGCCAAAACCAGAGTGGAGTTCTGGATTACATCCATAATCATACTGTAATTACTGGACTGCCCCAATAGAGGGGAAACTAGTCCAACCAGCATAAGAGTTAAGCAAAGTAATTCTATAACCAAGACAGAAAAGTTTTAGGTGAACTGTTCCCCATTGAAACTTACAGAAACTACCATAACTGCACATAAAAATACAAGCTTAAACACCTGGCAAATAGCCCGGCCACGTGGCGTGGAGGTCCCCCGGCCAAGGTTCCTCCTCGACATACGTCACCTCCGTTGCCCATTGCACCTCGCCTGTCACCTTGTCCGCAGCTCCCTCGACATCTGTCGTCGCATCCTGCAGCTGTCGACTTGTTGAGTCTACCTCCGCTGTCCTGCACCTGGTTTGGTCCAGCCCCTTCTCCACTGAGCGTTGTTCCTTGGTGTCTCCACCATCGTTTGTTGGACGGGGCATCTCTTCTGAGGTTTATCCAGCCGGGTGAGAGGGGACGACCTCACGCATAGAGGCAAGGAGTTGAAGAAGGGTTGTTAACTTATCATCTGTGGACTGCAAGCAGAAGTGGAGGTCCTCCACCCCCTGGCGAAGTTCAAACACCAGTCCACAGATAATGTCTAAGCTATCTCGGAGCTGCACTCCATTGTAGGAGTCGGATGGCTGATGTTCAGAGTTCCCTGGCCTACGGGGAGGAGGGGGCGCACCGCAAGAGCTTCTTGGGAGATCAAAGACTGGCGTAGGGTCTGGTACTGGCAGGGTAGAGGCGAAACAGAGACGCGAGGGTGCATCCATCGTCCGTGGTACAATTTCCAAAGAGTGCAACTGCGACAATAGCGGAGGGGGTGAAGGGGAGGGTTCGGGTTGGATGGGAGGGGAGGAGCAGATGGAAGGTGAGCCAAGAGGCGAGAGGGAGGGCCTGCGAGGTTTCCATGGGGAGCCTCGCCTCGGCCTCCCCCTCGGGCGTGGCATTTGGTTGTTCGAGGAAGCAAGGTGCAACAGACTGAAGTGGAGGGCATGGAGACAGGTAAGGCTAGCCAAGAGTCGTAGGAAGCAAGTCGTATCAGTCCATGACCGTGAAGGGAGGAGCCCTTTGACCTTCGAACATAGTCGGGAGAAGACCATCTGCGGCAGAGCCATGCTAAGGCGTTCGTAGAAGAGGGGAAGCGCGTAAATGAGCATTTACGTTGAGGGAGGTTCGATTTAATGCTGGAGGGGGGTGGCGGGCAGTGGCACGAGCCCGTCACGTGGCCCCATACCTTGTGGGCTGATGCTGACCTCCTCTCCTTGCCAGGTGTGTCCCAGTAACACCCCATCCGGGGGTTGATGCCATTAAATATTAACTATCATCATTATTATTATTTTCATTAATAATATATATCAACTAAAAATTAATTTTAAAATTTTATAACAAGTATTTAAAATATTTTTTATATATTTTAATTTAAAATTATTATATTTTAAATATTTTAATTTGAAATTATTATAATTTGAAAATCTAAACCTTTATAATTTTTATAAAAGAGGAGGTATACATAGACTAGATGCTGAAAGCGCCAACTTAAATTCTCTAATACACACTCTACATTTGATATATATGGAAAATACTAATGGTGAATTCACATGGATTAATAGGTGATCAGGCTCCCAGGAGATTTCCTACTGCCTGGATTGCTTTCTTGTTTCTAAAGAAATCATGATGGATGGTATAGCCATGGAAGAAAAAATTCTAACAGTAATGGGATCGAACCATTGGCCCATCCATCTTTGGGTTGATGTCATCAACATTCCTAAGCATAGACCTTTTCGATTTGAAAAAATATGGCTTACAAATCAAGACTTCCGGGAGAACGTGGGCCAATGGTGGGCCAATGCAGTGATATCTCATGGTACTTTGATGTATAGATTTCACAAAAACTTAAAAAAACACCTGAAAGATTGGAATAAAACTACCTTTGGAAATATCTTCTAGGAAAAGCAAGACCTCGAGTAGCAACTACAAAACATTCAATAGGAAATTCTCACTCATGGGAAACCGAGCAACTAAAAGAAGAGGAAACCCAAATCAAACAAAAGTTGAATGAAAAATATGTCCAAGAAGAAATGTTATGGCACTTGAATTCATGCATACAATGGATAAAAGAGGTGAAAACAACACCAAGTTTTTTCATCAATCTACGATTCAACGTAGGCACATAAACCGTATCTCCATCTTGGAGGACTCCTAGGTTCAACCCATATTGACCCATTCAACAATAGAAAAGGAATTGGTGGACTATTATAAGAACCTCTTAATAGAGCCATGTCGGGATAGAGCAAACACCATAAGGAAAATCAACCACCACTTACAAACTCTTATTTCAGAGGAATAGAACGTGGCCCTCACTAGATCAATTACCCTAGAAGAGGTGGATACAACCATAAAGGAAATGCTAGATGGAAAATTGTTTGGACCGAATGGTTTCACTACATATTGTTTTCACCACTGTTGCCATAAAGTTAGAGAAGAGGTTTGGCATTTCATTGAAGATTCTAGGTGCTCAGGTCAAGTGCTTATGTCACCCAATGCTACTTTTCTCACTCTAATCCCAAAGGAGGAGCGGTTCACACATCCAAAGAAATTTCGACCCGTAGATTTATGTAATGTTATGTACTATATTTTAACCAATGTAATTTCCCTAAGACTAAAACATATCCTTCCTTTTATCATTTAAAAGGAGCAATCAAGGTATGTGGAAGGCCGTCAAATTATGGACATCCTAGCACATGAGTTCAATCATTCCCTAAAAACTTCAGGTATGTCTAGTATGCTAATCAAATTGGATCTTTCAAAATATTTTGATAAATTAAGTTGGATATGTATTCATTCTATCCTCTTGGAATTTGATTTCAACACTAATTAGGTTCAATGGATTATGAATCTCACCTCATAGTCCTTCCTCTTTATCCTGGTCAATGATGTTTCCTCATTTCCCTTATCCTCCATATCAAAGCACCCATTGACGAAGGTTCTTTAAAAGGACTTCCCCTTCATGGCCTGCAACCCCTAGTTTCTCATAGCCAATTTGTGGATAATACCTTAATGATGGGCTCCCCTACTGTCCGAGAAGCTAGGTGTATTCCCAACATCTTGAACGACTTCCGTGCTTTTTCTGGAACTTCCGTCAATACTGATAAATCCCAAATTATTTTCTTCAATACCCCCCGATCCATCCAAGACAAGATTCTCTGTGTTACATCCTTACATTGCAGCAAAAACCACAAATGGTTACACAATTTACTTAAAATAATTAAATAATTAATGTTTAATGTTGCTGATCTTAATATTCCAAATCCATACTTAATATTCAATCTGAGTGACCTAAATAAAACTAGTGAGAATTAATTATCAAAAACATTAAACTTCATCTATATTAATACTAATTTACACTATATTAACATCTATAAATTACTAATTAATTAAGAATTTTGAATTAATAGTAATTATGAAAAACCACATTACTCATAAAGCATTAATATTATGATATTCTTAATAGTCCTTTAGATTTAATATTCTATGAAACATAACTTCCTATGTTATAGCCATGGAAGTAATAACATTCACTGAAGATACATATCCTTTAGTATATATCCTTCTTAAATTTGTTTTTTAAATTTTTTATAACTGGTTTTTATAATTTTTAGGCTGTTATCGTGGCAAATTTTCAAATGACTAAGTGAATTTTAGGTTTTGTATTTTATTAGAGTTTTAAAAGTTTTAACAATCTTTTATTTTATTTTAAGTATAGGAATATGAATTTAAAATAAATTAAATATTTGTTAATTAAATTAAATTTAATACTATTAAATATTAACTATCATTCATTATTATATTTTTATTAATAATATATATCAACTAAAAATTAATTTATTTTAAAATTTTATAACAAATATTTAAATATATTTTAATTTGAAATTATTATATTTTGTATATTTTAAATTGAAATTATTGTAATTTAAAAATCTAAACCATTATAATTTTTATAATCTATAACCTTCTCTCTTATATATTCTTTTAATAAAATGTTATAATTGAATATTAAATATTTTAACAATTTTTTTTTTTTTAATAAAATTTTATTATGAATTACAATATTTAGTATAACATTAAGTAATGAAGAATATCCAAATTCTTAGCTTCAAAATAATTAACTGGACAGACAAAGCCGCAAGGAAAATTCCAAGAGTGCATACTTGAGGCCATGTAAAAGTTAAAAAGTTAAATAATTTTTAAATTTTAAAGAATTCCTTTATTCTTCTGTGTTATTCATTTTAAGTATTAAGTATTGATCATATTAAAAAGTCAAAACATGGTTGGAAATTAGAGAGCCGGCTCCAATATTGACAGTTCCCTGGCAACGGAGGATTTTCCAATGTTTGAGAGCTCCAATATCACACGAAGTTTGAGAGCTCCAATATCTTCGCACAAACAAACGAGAATCAACAGTAGGTTGATCCAACTATTCTGAAAAGAATGGTGAATAGTAAAACTAGTCCACCATTGAAGTTAATACTGGAGAGCAATCTCCTGTTCTGTTGGGCTTACACTAGCAAGTAAAACTAGTCCACCATTGAAGTTAATAATATATCAACACTGGAGAGCAATCTGCCGTTCTGCTGGGCTTGCACTCGCAACAAGTATCTTCTCTTTCTTTTGAATTTGAATATGAGAAGGCAATCTCCCGGCCATGATCGGATCCATTGAAGATATTGGATCATGGCCGGGAGAGTGCAATGTCTTTGTAAGACTACATTCGTCACGCATCACAATAAAATGATTACTTAATACGGTGAAGAGATCACTTCTCTCACAACAACGACTCTTTCATATTTATCCTACCACTTGACAACACTATGAACATTTTTCGCGCCTTCATCACACATAGCATTGACCTCATTCACCAAAATTCAAAATTCATGTGATGCTATCAACATAAGGTAGCGATGGCTACTTCCCTGATAGACTTGCATGAAAACAACACATAGAATTATCTTGGAGATGATTTATGCAAGATTTTTTTAATGGCTAAACTACTCTATATCAAAACAATTCTTCTGTGTTTCTCATTCTAGTGATTGCCTCTCTCCTTCTTCATACAGATTCATAGATGTGTTGAAATTCTTATTATGAAATTTAGGTATCTTGTTATTCAGTGATTTCCTTGTTTTAAATCAAATTAGCAGTTCAGAAAACAACATATACTTGTTGGAATATTCAACTCAAATAAAGATAGCAGAAGCAATACTAGAAACCAAAATCTCAACCACAATACACAAAGATATTATGCTTATCAACTAAGCTTATCATTCAAATAACTTCAAAGCTTACAAGGGCTCATGTACCTGGGATAACGACCCACAGAGAAATACAAAAATCCTTAGACAATACTTACAAACCCTAGCAATCTCTTGTGTTGTTGTACGACCTTGTACTTTCACGCTTCCTAAGATGTATGTGACTTTCCTTAAGAAAACCCATGTATATGCACTTGTCTCCAATGAGACCCGCTATAACATCCCCACTATAATCCCTAGTTTAATTAATGCATAATGTAGATATAAGTGTGGCTATGGTCAGGTGATGTAATATGCAAAATGTATTTTCTGAATTTTAATCAATATAATGGGATACCAGTCGCTGGGAATATGGACAGAGATGGGGAAGGGACGAATTAATTATGGGTATTAATTCAAACCCATATTTTTTAATTTTATTATCATTTGGGGAAACCTTCTATTTTATGGTTGAGTGTATGAGATCCCAATCATTGAATACCTATCATAGGGTGGGTGTGAGAGTCATATCCCATAGTTATTGGGGAGCATGGGGCTGAAATACAATCAACTTTGGGAAGAGTAAGCAGTCAATTGTATTGGGAGAAGAGAGGAAATCTATATGGGTAGTAACAGGTAGTTTTAGACATTCAAATTTTCTTTAACAACAAACAGAGAAGAGGGGAGAAGATCTTGCAAGATGAAGCAACAAGGTTGGGCTAATTCAGGAGCATGTTGGAGTATTTTGGAGCTAGAAATTGAAGCACTAGGTTGTGAGGCATGAAGAGTGAACTTCGAGGTGAGTTGCACTTTATCAACAAGTGTTTGTTGTTATTTTTGCTTATGGTTTTCCTGGTAGTGAACTCCCTTGAGTTCTCAGCAGAGGGATTCCTAACTACCTAAACCAGAGAAACCTTGATAAACTAATGGGGTGCTCGATGCATTGAGAGCAATGCAGGGGTGCATTCTTTGGGTTGGGCAGGTCAAGGGGAAGAGAGATGGAGGAAATTCAAGATAGTTCTAGGAAAATACTAGTGGTTTGTGTGATAGTGAGTTGTGACTAGATTGTGAGAGACAACCTTCTCTTGTGGATTCTTATCCCCAGATCGAGGGTGACTTGTTGTTGAGATCTAGAACAAGAAGTCTAAAGCTGGGTGGAATGTCCTTCCCAAATAGTTGGTTGCACAAATTTTCCTTTAAACATAAGTGTTTATCTATTTTGTTGAGTTATTTTATGAGTTTCATGGTTGTGCATTTACTCTGTGAATGAGAATGGTTTTAAGTGTTGTTATAGATGTTTTATTAGCTACATTCATGTGCATTTAGAATGATGTAGAAGCATTTAATTATGGGTATCCAAATCTATTTAGTTATGTGTATAAATTGTGGTCGGTAAGCTACAAAAAATGAATTAGCAAAGAATTTTTTTATTTTTATGTGTATTTTGTGTAGTAATGTTCCTCAATTAAGCTAAGGGATGTTACACCCATATACACACACTCAAAGACTGTACTAAACTTCATATGATGTGATCATGTTGTTGCGGCTTCAATCAACTAAAACCCACTTGTAACTATGTCTATTATGTCTTCTCCCTGATCTTATCTCTCGATGGAAGTCCTTCTCCACCTATACAATATCTCTTTGAATCACTGTCCTTTGTGAAATAATACTCTAAGAAAAAGTCATTATGTGTTCTTTATCAATGTGGCAAGTGTCTTCCTCCTTCACCGTAGCCTTTATTTTATAATCTTGACTTATGAACTAACCCTAATCTTTAAAGATATTGAAGGTTGAGATTAATTCTCACCTCACTTGAGATCAATGAATAGTTTTTAATTCAGTAATGTTAATCAAAGAATTTATTTAAATAAAACTAAAATAATAAAATCATTTTACTTCAATAATTCCTTTAATTAAAGTAAAGTCTCAAAGTAGAAGGCTTTGGATGAATTCCACACATCTAGACACTTAGACCTATGCAGAAATACCTATATGATTCTAGAAACATCAACACTCCCTCTTAGCGAGGAGGTGTTTTGTACCACTCCAAGTTTGACTTTGAAAAACAAAAACTTCCCTTTAACCAATGGTTTGGTCAGAGTATTTGCAACCTACTCATATGTGGAAATATATTGAAGCTTCATTACTCCCTTTTGGATGCTATCTTGAATGAAGTGGTATTTGATCCTTATATGCTTGGACCTATCATGGAATACTAGATTCTCTGAGAGTTTGATACAACTCTGATTATTGCAGTATATTACTTTAGGCTCCAAATCATGATCAAATAAATCCATAAAAAAATTGTGAAGCCAAATGGCTTCATAGATATCCATACTCACTATCATATACTATGTGCCTGTTGAACTAAGTGCTACAAAAATCTTCTTCCTACTGAACCAAGTAATCACTGCTAATTCCAAGGTGAAGCAACACCCCAAGGTGTTTTTTTTTTTTTCTATTGCACTCCCTTCCCAACTTGATTTTGTATATCCTTGCAAATCCACTCCATCACCTCCAAGATACATCAATCCATACTCCATTGAATCTCTCATGTACTTGAGCACATGTTTCGTTGCTATCCAATGCACCTGCCTTGGCTCCACCATGAAATGACTCAAGGTGTTCATAACAAAAAAAATATTTGGCCTGGTGTTGACCAAATACATCAAGGACTCTAACAACTACATATATATCTTGGGATCCAACAACTCTAAATCCTAAGTGACAAACTTCTTCATATTAGTAACCGTAGGTGTATCCATTAGTCTACAGTCGTCAGTCCTGAATCTCCTCAAGATATCTACTACATACTCCCCTTGACCAAGGTCTCCCAATAATTTCCAGACCTCTAAATCCAAGAAATAATGCATCAAGCCAATGTCCTTCATCTCGAACTCAATATCCAAATATGCTTTGCACCCTACAATAAGATCCTCTACACCCGTGAGAAACAAATCATCTATGTGAGTGGATCAAACCCAACAAGTATGAAGTACAAGTTAGGATCCACCTCACTCTTGGTAAATCCCATGCTCTACAAGTATCTGTCAATTCTGGAATACCATGCCCTAGGTTCCTGTTTGGGTTTGTACAAGGATTTATTAATCCTACACACATGAGACTCCCTCCCATTTACCTTAAATACTTGAGGTTTTTCTATGTATACTCAAATATAAGAATACCTAGTGACTGGAACAAATGTATCATAATCCACTCCCTCTTTCTAGGAAAATGCTCGTGCTACAAATCTTGTCTTGAACTTCTCGATTCTACCATACACAACATGCTTTATCATGTAGAGACACATGGAACTCACTATTGAATTCCCCCCTAGTCTTGACACTATGTGATCCAGATTTATGTAGGAACACAATGAAATAAAAAAATACACATAAACATAGAGATGCAATGGAAATAAGACTTCATTTCATTAATAACAAATGACTGAAATATTCTTACAGACAGAATGAAAATAAACTAGCTAGGGTGTTGGTAGCTTATCTCTGAGAAGAGATGTGGTGGCTATTGGCCTTTGAACTGTGTTTCAATGAGGCTCGAAGGCCTATTATTATAGAGAAACAATGGAAAACCCTAAACATCCAAATACCTAACCCTAGGAGATGAGACGCCAAGACTGTGGGCCCCGTTTGGGTAAATTGGTACATCAACTTCCCGGGGACATAACTTTGGCATACGATCTCCATTTGACGCGTTCCATACCTCGTTAGAAAGATCTATCCGAGAAATACAACTTTTGGCTGAGCATAATCAATCTATGATCCATGTTTCTCCCCGTTTTCTCAAAAAACATCATTTGGGGCCTCAAAATAACTCCAGAAGTTCAGGACCTGAAAAACTGCCAAAAATAGTAAATTGCACGGAAACTGAAAAACTGAAAGAAGCAATGGTGGGGGTCCAAGTGGAATATTTGGGTGGCCACCAATGTCCACCTGGATCATTCCTCCCCCCTTAGGAAGCAATGGTCCCCATTGCGTTGAGTTCCTCCATGAGATGAGGAAACTTCTGTTGAACTTGGTCCTTAGTGAGCCACTTGCCTTGGTGAAGGCGTTGGCCTGCTTTGAAAACTCGATATATCGAAATCCTTTGTTTTTGAGTGTTCTTTCTCTATGTATCCATGATCTGATCAGTTTTGTCTTGTTCCATGCAGTCTGGATTTAACTCTGTTGGTGTGAGTTGTTCTTCCATGTTGGATGTGTCTAGTAGAGGTGGAAAGTAGGGCTGAAGGCAGTCCACACTGAACAATGGGTGCAGGCCAAGGAATGGTGGAATGCTGAGCTCAAAGGCATTGTCTCCTACAGCCTTGGTGATGGTGTATGGCCCATATCGGAGTAGAAAAAGCTTGCGGTGGGTTCCAACGAGGTGCTCCTTTTGCAAATGTAGCCACATTTTATCGCCCACCTGGAAGTTGCGCGGCACATGATGTTGATCATGTAGTTTCTTGTACCTAGCATTGGCTCTATCCAAGATGTCATGAACCTGTTGGCGGATGTGTTGAATGCGCTCAATGAAGTTGTTTGCCTTGTCAGCCTCAGACTGGACATGAGATGAATCTTCTTGAGTAGGCACAAATGACATGGCTATATCAATGGGACATAGTGGTTGGA
>JASDQU010322471.1:7342-19597 GCA_032191745.1 Picea mariana | reverse complement strand
AGCTCGGAAAATAACAGAGCTGCTTTTTGCGTGTTGGAGTCGCGATGGGCGAAGCGCCAAGATGGCTCTACTCGCTGCCAGGTGTCCCTTCTGGATGGACGGCTGAGATCTTCTCGGCAATGCTGTGGGCCTAGGCTCTGGACGCCCTCGGTACTTCGCGACTCGTGGCTGGGAGGAGCCGGTCCTCGTTCTTCAAAGTTGCGAGGGGCAAGGAGGCGATGGAGCCTAATCGTGCACCACATGTCCCTCTTTGATGGATGGTTCTGATCACCTCGGCAAGACTGTGGGCCCAAGTCCGGGATGCCTTCGGCACTTCGCGTCTCGCGGATCCTAACACCAATACTTCGGGACTTCTCGCGGTGAGATCCCGAGGCTTCGTGCCACCTGTATTCCACTCGCCGACTCTGCTATGGCCCCCACTGCCTCCAGCTGTCGGGATATTGCTTCTCGCAATCTCACGATCCCCGCGCCCAAATTCTCGAGCCTTTTCTTGCGAGGCCCCGATATGCGATCCCACGTGCAGATCCAACGGTTCTCCTCGATCCAGATCCAACGGTTATTCACCTTCTCGCTTCTCACATCCTCGCGACCTCGCACAACCAAAGGATATGGTCCGCCCTGCGAACTCACGAACCCCGAGTTCAAGAAATGGACCCACGCATCAACTAATCGCGATAAACGGCCCTCGTTACTTCGCGAGTTCTCCATGGAGACTTCTGACCGTTCACCTCTTTGAAAACTTCTGCGCTATACTTGGCGTGACTCGGCCAACTCCGAGATCCCGATAACCGTTGATCTGCTTTGTGGATAGATCTCGGCTGCCGATGGCAAAACTTCGCCCGCTCGCTTGACTTGTTGATTGAAATCGAAATCCTTTCGCTGCTGTGTTCAGGCGCATCTCGTGTAACTTGCAGACCCGAATGCTTTCGAGCCCAAGACAAGAATTATCGCTAACAAAACCATGTCACTTTTATGATTCCTTAGTATAAACTCTACTTTTAACATGTAAGTGGTTTATAAAGTTTACATTTAATTCGACTATATAAAGCATTGTTATTAAAATCGTTCTAGACCGTTTAGAACCAGCCGATCTGACCAATTTTGGGGCAAAACAGGTTGGACTGGCGACACCGAACCATTTTTGGCTGGTTTGGTACCGAACCGACTGGTTCTATACAAAATTGACCGGTTTCATACGATGCATCTAGGACCAACAAATTTCAAACTTTGTTAAAAATATTTAAATTGTTTAATAGAGGGGGGCCTATTACCTAACCCTTGGGCCTACTCAAACCTAGTAATTAATGACAATATTAAATTCTTAAAGGAAAAGTGACATTCTCCTTTATGAAAGATAAAGGAGAATGTCACTTTTACTTAAAATTTTAACATTACTATTAATTGTTTCAGGATGTTTGAGAGTGGTTCCACCCTCATTGGACTTCATATGGAGAAAGTAGAATTTTAGGCCCCATTCGAAATTCAACATATTTAATGGTTTTCAGGATTTCAAGATTGGCAGTATTGCAACATTTCCACTGGATTCTATCATGTATGAGGATATGGAACTGGCATTTAATCAAGAGCACCAAGCCCTCTATGTACCTTGATGTTGGTGGCCTTGATCGTTGAACTCTTTTGTCACGACACTAGTAAAAATGTACCCTTCACTCAAGTAAAATCACTTATTAGGCATGTTAAGCCTTTTCTATCTCATTTTAATGCTTAGAGGGTGACACTAATGATGAGGATCCTTATATAGGTAATGATTTTGATGATATGTAGTTATTTGTAGTAGCATGATTTTTTCTGGACTGTACAGGGCATTTAGAGCCTCTTTATTGATGTATTTTGTTTCAGAGATGGATTGCACTCGATGCTATTTTGGTTATATGCACTCTTACTTGCTATATAAATGAGAAATTTTTCATATTTGTGTATAAATGAGTTGGATTCATATGGATGCACATGAATATATATGTTTTTTTCAAAATTTGAGTATTTTGTGTAGTTTTTGGTCGATCGTTTTTTTTTCTAGTTTTTTTCCGGTCTAGTCCGGTTCACATTTTTGGGGTCGATCAATTCGATCATTGGACCATTTTTTATAACATTGATATAAAGTTTACATAAATAGGAAAATGGTAGATAGATGCAACTACATTGTGGAACAATGATGAATATAACATTGGGATACATGGCTCTTATATATCGCTAGAGAAGTTATTAATGTTAAACGACCTTTTGTGTTGTTGTCATGTCATAAATATGATATGGATTAGTGTTATCATAACCATTTTAAACCGTTTGAATCAGTCGGTCTGATCGGTTTTGGGGCAAAACCGGTTGGGTCGGCACCCTTGAGCTGTTTTGGGCCGGTTTGTTACCAAACCGGCCGGTTCTGTACAACGCACCTAGTATTTGCGGATTTCAAATTTAAAAAAAAATGGAATTTTTTAATAGAGGGGGGCCTACTAACTAACCCTAGGGCCTATTACCTAACCCTAGGACCTACTCAAACCTAGTAATAAAAAGTGACATTCTCCTTTATCTTTCATTTTCATCCTTTTACTTAAATTTTTAACATTACCATTAATTGTTTCGAGATGTTTGAGAGTGGTTTCAACCTCAATGGACTTCATATGGAGAAAGTAGAATTTTAGGTCCCATTCAAAATTCAACAGACATAACGGTTTTCAGGATTTCAAGATTGGAAGCATTACAACATTTCCACGGTATTCTATCATGTATGAGGGTATGGAACTTGCATTTAATCAAGATCACCAATCCCTCTATGTACCTTGATGTTGGTGGCATTGATTATTGAACTCTTCTGTCATGACCCTAGTAAAAATGTACCCTTCACTCAAGTAAAATCACTTAGTAGGCATGCTAAGATTTTTCTATGAGGATTGGTATGTTGGTTGTATGTTAGACAACATACAACCAACATACCAATACATCTGCATATATGAGGATCATTGAAAGTGAGACAATCATAGAGAGAACACAAGTATACTCTCAAAAACCCTCTTGGGGTAGAAAACCCAGCAAAAACTTCTCTTTACGTTCGTCAACAAAGTACAATACCAGTACAAGAATTTAGAGTAACTAGCTAGGACTTAGAGGGATGAAACAATACCTCTGTTTCAACACTTACAAACTTCACAAATAGCTGAACTAACACTTACAGTAACATCTTGACAAAATCACCAAAAGATAATTAACTTTCCTTCTTTCTGTAGAAGACTTATGGCAGCTTTAACACAGTATTTGTAGCAGCCTTATATCAGCAAGGAACAACAGAAGACTTCAGCAAGAATAGAGTGCTTGTATCAGTAGTATACTTCAACAACTAGCTGCCATATACCAACAAAAGACTCCAACAACTAGCAACCATATACCAGCAATGGATTCCGGTAGATATCAGTCATATACCAACAAAATACTTCAGCAAATAGATGCCTTGCCTCAGCAGAAGACTCCARCAAAAACAAGGTATACAAATGTTAAGTGAATGCCCCTTTTTATACGTTGGTTTTGCTTCCCTAAGCAGCCCCCTATGAATGTATGACAGTTGTATAACATTTGTCATACCTACCCTCCTTTGGCTGCCAAGAGTCACCTCCTAATGTTCCCAAGAGCCACCTCCTAAACTCCCAAGAGCCACCTCCTAATGCTCCCAAAGGTCAGTTCCTTTGTCTCTTCTAGAGGCTTCCCTAAACTGTTGTCTTAGGATTGTACCACAGTTGTCATACCACCAACCTAGGCAGCCCCCACTAAGAAGCCCCCTTAAGCTGGCCACTCCAACCACCCTAAGAAACCCTCTTAAGCAGCCTCCCTAAGCTGGCTACTACAACCGCCCTGAGCAACCCTCTTAAGCAGCGTCCCTAAGCTGGCCACTACAACCACCCTAGGCAACCCTCTTAGAAGTGCTATGAGGTTGACACATGGAATTTGCTTGTCTTTGCATAAGGTTGACACTTGTCATGTGTTTGATGCTTGACATAAAGTTAACACTATATCAAAACTTTATTTACATGGTTAGTTACAATAGGGAAAATAGCTTCCAAAGCTATATAATTCAACACTCCCTCTTAGAAAGGAAGGTATTTTCCTAGTACCAACTGTTACATCCATTTGTCTTTCCTTGGCTATTGACTTGTTGATCCATGTAGAATCTGTTCATCAAAAGAAGTTTTGTATCCATAGCTAGCATTGGGATCAATAGCATCTCTGGTGAGCACACTGATGTCATTACAGGATTTTTATTCCCTCAGTTCACGAAGAACTGTCCTACTAGCCATATGCTAGAGGAAGCTATAGAGTTCACCAAGAACTGTCAATTCACCAAGAACTGTCTTACTCAGTGCCAGTCCTTTTTCATACTGGATGAGTAATCTTAGAGCCAATCCTTTTTCATACTGGATAAGAATAAAATAGAATAGCCCACATCCTACCTTTAAATGACTTGCCCTACTACTGTCACCAGAATCCCATATGCAGCTCCTTACTCCCTCTTACGAGGGACTAGTCCAAGTTTGTCTCTGAAGTACTCAAACTTCACCTTTGACAGAGGTTTGGTTAGCACATCTGTAACCTGCTCATTGGTAGCCACATAATGAAGCTTCACTACTCCCTTTTCTACCACATCATGGATAAAATGATACTTGATTCCAATATGCTTTGATTTTTCATGAAACACGGGGTTCACTGACAACTTTATGCAACTCTGGTTGTCACACCAAATGCAGGTTGTCTCCAGTTCGAGACCAAATAACCCAGAAAACAGTTCTCGGAGCCACACTGCTACTGCACATGCTACCAAATACTTAGCTTCAGCCGTACTGAGCGCCACACATGACTGCTTCCTGCATTCGCCAGAGCGTCCTGACTTCTTCTCCTTACTGTAGTACCCAGCTCCCTCTGGAACTGACCGTCCGACTCCCTCTCAAGCACTGAATATCAACTAGATATTCAACTTGCTGACTTCCTCACTTGTCCCCCATAACAAGTCTCGTCATCCTCTTCTTGTAGGTCTTACCTACAAGTCAAATTCAATCCAATAGTCAACAACATTCCATAATCATGAAATTAATCAAAGCATAAGGTAATAACAATTTCTTAAGTACGATGACATAGTACTCATAGTCATGCAACCACACATAAGGTTTTATTATCTTTGGCCACACTTCTGCTGAACACTCATCCACATACCTATACATGTGGCAACTATCTAGATCCCTTCCATCTCTACCAGAACATACTATAAGGAGCATGCTACTCCAAGCATGTCAGCAAAGAGGTTTCATCCTAGACAAGGTCCATCATGAGATGTTGTGCAGTGCTATAGGCTACATACTTATAACATCACATGCCAAACATGAGCCTACTGCTTAAAAGAAAACCGAGTCACATCATTAACAAAACATATGACAATGAATCAATCATAGTAAGGGATATATAGTCCTCCCTCTTAATCTCGGCTATCTGGTATGATCCTATCCTAGAGATGTACTGCTCCTAGAGACTTCCTGTCTCTGAGCATCACATCATGCACTATTACGTCGAAAGGTCTTCGTGTCTACTTCAGTGTATGGGCCAACTGGCTCCCTTTCAGCCTTGACTCCTTCTGAGTCTTTATGATCCTCTGACTCTGGTCTAGTGCCATAATTCTTCATGATACACTTGGTGCTCATACCAAGTTTAATATGAAAAATTGAGTCAGACTTCAATTAGGTTATACTTCCCATCAAGTGAACTTACTGTCCACTTAACTAGGTCTTCTCTTCTAAGTATTTTCACAGAAACTGTAGGACACTGTGAGACATGCTACAAATAACACTATTGAGCTCCCGTACCATGGACAATGGCTCAATTTACAACAAGTAGCTAGTTGACCTCCTTTACCAGGGAAGTGACTGAACAATAAGAAACTTGTTGGGTTCCCCAAACCAAGGAAAAATAACCCAACCTACAATGAGAAACCTGTTGTGTTCCCAAACTGGGAAAATAACCCAACTATACTTAAGAACAATCTTTGGGTTCTCGTTCAAAGGAAAATGGCCCATTTTACAACACATACATGACTTGCTGAGATCACAACTTCCTTAAACGTAAGACTAAAATAAATTTGACAATTTGTGCAAACCAGGAGGATTCCTGTACTAGGGATAGTGATGCTCCTTGCAGAACTAGGTGCACATACATTTACAATTGCTAGTGTTGACCGCCTCTTCAACTAGGGGGTCAACTCCATGTACCATGAAGATATGCATCAACAGATGCAAACATGTTGAAGACTTTTTGGTTCTACAGGGCAATTTTTGCTCCAGCACACAGTTTTGTAAGCGGGATTACCGCACCCCTGCGTGGGTTAATATTGTAATAGGTCTACATGGATCATGTTAGGTCAGTTGCCTTGGGGTTTCTTCATTAGGAGAATTCCTTTCACTGCGTGTTTTTTATCCTCAGGAGGTTAATGTGGCATAACCATCCGGGTTAATCTCCCTTGAGTTTTTCACACCCACCCAATAAATCCTCCAAAGTGGTGAAAGGCGTTCTAATGAAATCATTCCTAGGTAGCTAGTGTTTAGGAATGTTGTAAATGACCATGTAAGACAGCACACAAAATTTCGCAGAATTCCGTCAAGTATAGCCAGGTTTCTTTTAAGGTTCGAAATTAATTAATTCTGGGTATTTAATGTAAAACTTAGGTCCCGGGATTTTTTATAGGGATATTTGTACTCAACATAAAGCTAATGAGACCCCCTACACCCGTGAACCAAGTTTCAACTCAGTCGGACAAGTTTTTCTAGGTTGTTTGTCCACTTTAGGAGTTTTTCGGAAAACGATGATTTTAATTGCCAAACCCAGGACATGGGCAAATGTCATTTTTGTAATAATGGACCAAATCAAGTGAATTAAGTGGAATTAATGATGAGAGGGACCCCACCTAATCCTTTACCTACCCTTTTAAAACCCATCTTTTGATTTTTACTTACCTTTTAGTTTAATCCCCATTTGGGTGATACTCCCCCTCTTAAAAATGTACGACCCTCATTTATGAGAGTTAAAACTCACTTAAATTAAAGTGGGGTCCCTTCTCCCAACGCCCTTCCTCCTTACACATCACACTTGGGAGTGTGGCTACCACACTCCTCCCACACTCACCTCACGCATGCCTCTTAGCTCACGCATTCCATTATGGATATGTGCCCCCACTTCCACGTAGCATTTAGTTTCTCCCTTAATTAAATCGTGCGTCCCTTCTCCATTACATACGACTCCCCTCCACCTCACACTTATAGTGTGGATTCCACACTCCAAACACATGCCAGCCAATTCACTCTCACGCATCCCTCCATGCCTTCACCATCCTCACACACTAACTCATGTAAACTTGAAAATCTCCACGTTAAGATGGAAACTCTCACTTAATTAAATGCATGGGCCTCTCCTCCACCAATCGTATGCCAATAAGGAATGTGTCCAACACATCCTCCCACACGCCTCTCCCATACCTCACGTCTTTCCTCCTTGACTCATGCTTTCCCTCTTGCAAAATTGGATAAAGCTTTGAGGGGATGGAAACATCACGTTGAAAGCAAGTAACTCTTCCTCTAAGGCATGCATGGACTCCCTCACTTGCCTAATTCGCCCCCTCCTTTCCTTGCTTTCTCCTCATCCCTTCACCTTCTTGCCATTTCCCCTCACCCTAAAAGCTTAGTCTCTCATTGGCTCGTTTTTGTCTTTGAGTTGTTTTGTCCCTTGGATGTTTGACACTTGTCAAAGATCCAAGAGGAGTCTCTTGGTCTCCCAAGGCTATATAAGAAACCTCTCACTCCCTCATTCTTTACCTTTCATGATTGCACTGTTATGCTACTATTTTCTCACCATCCCAATCTCTCTCTCTCTCATTATTATTGTCACGTTTCTTCATTGGTGTTGCTCTTGAAGAACTTGTAGCAATTGGTTGCTACAACTTCTTCCATTTGGATAATAAAAGGGAATGCTTTGGAGGATTCAAGGATCTCGAGATTTGTCTAGGCTTTTTACATGCATATGAGGTGAAATCATTTGGTTTTAAATATTTATGTGATTATAGGTAGATTGTTGGGTAAATTAGTTTGCTTAACTAAGCATAGTGATTGTATAATTGCTAGCTTATTTGATTTGCATTTACTAATGATTGAAATTAGTTTTGATTATTAATACATGCAATCATTATCTATTTTTTTTCTCACATTTTGTTTAAGCTTTGCAGGACACTTCAAGTAGAGGATATTGGGATAGAACCAAGCACGGATTCACCCTTACTTCTCACTTACACTCCAAATTATTTCCGATATTATTCACCTTCTTCATTCTTGATTTTAGTAGCTCATATGTTTAGATAGGTCACCTAAAATCATATAATTTTCTGGTTTTGTATGCAAGGAATTTCTGTCCAAAAAACAAAAATTCCATAACTTTCTTGAGTGTGTTGCAACTCAAATCAGCAAGCAATAGCTTGCTGATTTTTGCAGATTATCGCCAGGACAAAAGGGCATGCTGCCCAAATTACATGCACTACACACCCTCCAACTACTCATTTCACTGTGGTAACATTTTCTTCTTCCCGATCCACTCTAAATCATTATAAAAGCAAGCCCAAGGAGTTGTACCCAAGTGGCTTGCAGTTCCTTTATTTTTTGAGTCTTTACTTTGCATGCTTTAGTTAGATTTCCTTTCTTTTTTTCAAGTCATAACTTAGGTAGTTTAATCATTGATATCTACATGCATGCTTAAAGGAAATTTATCTAGAGTAGATCCAACATAACTAAATAGCTTAGAGCCCATGGAGGCATTGTGGTTTTCCTTTTCTACTTCTCATTCAATAATCTTTGCATGCAATCTCTAATTGTTAAATCTTAATACAACACACATGCATCAAATAATTGATTAATTAATCTTTCATTTCAGTCATTTACTTCACATGCAGTAACCTCTCTTAGATCTATATTTTAATACATGCATGCAAGTATTGGTATCTCCAAGTGATAATTAACCATATTTAATTTCTGCAAGTTATATGTTTTGCTTTATGTTTCATATGCAATCTAATCTTTTATAAGCAATTCAACGTGCAATCTAGTGTTTCACAGTCGACACCTTCATTTCTTGATACTCACACACAATAATCAACATTTAAGAACTTATTTTGCAAATCCATTGTTTAAAGGCATCAGCCTTCTTATCTTTCAGTTTCAACAATTTTGCATTATTGGACAAGCTACAAGCATTCAGACACTTCGCAACACTTAGCTCGTAGGTGTAAAATACATTAATTA
The DNA here is from genome assembly GCA_032191745.1 of Picea mariana. Lineage (NCBI taxonomy): Eukaryota > Viridiplantae > Streptophyta > Pinopsida > Pinales > Pinaceae > Picea > Picea mariana. The sequence continues at coordinate 10,268 of JASDQU010322471.1, read as the reverse complement.
GACTTAATAGGACACCATAACTCACCATCTTCGCCATTTAAAACGAGGTCGAAGGAAGGCAACGGAAGGTGCTAGGCCAGGGACGGTCTCACGACACGCAGCGTCCTTTCTGGGAGTACTCTGATCTTAGGGCTGACCTGTGAAGCTATGGTAGGCCTCGTTGCCTCACTTCTTGAGCATCCAGCGGTTAATTGGTAACTAGGGGAGGAGGGTTTTTGGGTTGACACTTAGATAGGGATAAAATTTACATCACACTTAACCACATAGTTTAATCCTACGTCTACAACACCTGCAATTTACATTTTACACTTGCAAGCACCGATCTCATTGTCTCTCAATTTACATGCAAGTTATCTATTGTGTTGTAGAATAATCGCTTAAGTGGTTACATCTTTCATTTGGAATATTTGGCTTTCCACGTTTTTCATCTATCCTTAAATTCTTGTACTTGTGGTGTGATCCTTCAAGAAGTGCGCATCCATCTGGAGGCATTCTCTTGAGTGGGTCTTGAGTGCTTTGCATCTTATTGCCATTGATAAGCAGTCCAATAGAACTCTATCTATTGTGAGCATGCTTGGCTTCATGTGTTGATGTCTTGAGTGCTTTGCATCTTATTGCCATTGATAAGCAGTCCAACAGAACTCTATCTGTTGTGAGCATGCTTGGTTTCATGTGTTGATGATTGTTTTATTTTGAGTATCTTTCCTTCCTGCACATGCGAGTAAACGTGTTAGTATATTGTATATCTTGTATTTAGCTTAGTCTTAATCTGTACATCTTAAGCATTCTTTTGTATATCTTGTATCTAGGCTAAGGTAGCTTTGTATCTGATATATTCTTTGTATCTAGTTGTATCTATCTTGTTATAATTTGTAATCTTTGTAACTTGTAATTATCTTGTAACGAACATCCCCTTAACTTAGTTGACCCCCTTACCCAATCTCAGGCACTAGTCTTAGTTTCCCTAGGAAAAGGTCTGATTTTCATACTTAAATAATTGCATCTTGCACTTGTTGATTGACATCATAGGCTAGATTCCCCTTAACCTTTTAACTAATTAAAACCAACTCCTAGAACACTTAATCGTAAATCTCATCTAGTAACTAGGGTCTACCCCCCTTGGCTTCCCTAGGAGTTAGCCTAGATGGAAGAGGTTCAAATCAAAGTGACGGTGTGGGATTTGAACCTAGGCATTGTGCCTCCGAGGACACACTAAGTGAGCAGGACTTAGCTCACATTTGCAAGTGTGTATAAGGACGACAACAGCTGGGATAACAGCTTCCAAAACTACAAGATGTGACATATACAACTCTTCTTGTTGTTGAGAGTATGAACAATAGAACATATAAATGCGAGACAAGATTTGCATCATACTTGGTGCCAACATAAGATTACCACACATGGTCCTGCAACTTATCACTTCTTTGTTTTACATAAGCTTCATGCTGAAGGTGTCAAGTTCTTGCTGCTATCAACTTCAATTTCGAGAAATTTAGTGCAAAAAGAATCTTTGACTGAGGTTGGAACATTGCAAAAGATGTTAGCATATACTATTGTAACAAATCTTTAATCAAGACAAAATCTTCTTCCTTTGACTAGGGTTTCTGATTCTTCTACTTAAATGTTGGTAGTGATTCGATCTTGATCAGATTTTCACAGTTGTAGATAGATACTTGATTTGTAGATTTGAAGTCTTCGTATGCCATCAGATGTAACAATGTTGACACAGATTTTATGCATTTTGGATTCCGACGAAGTGACCATACTTCATGTATCTGCTTGTTAACACTCTTGAGAACGCACCAAGAGTGTTCCTGTTGTCCAGCTTTATTTAAATAATCTTGCTGAGGTACAAAGGTCATTGCTAATGGACACGTCCAGGTCTTCAAAAGATTTTGCATTTCGAGATTGTAGACACACAATCTCAGAATTTGAATTTATGTTATTTGATTTTCTCCCTTAACTGGGACTTTTATTTTAGAATATTTGTTCTAGATATCCTTCAAAACTGTATCTGAACAAATTTTGGATAAACCCATAATTCTTGAACAGATTCCTCTTATGAAAGAGTCCCATGACTTTGAAAGTCCATTCAGAGTAGTCATTACTAACTCATCTTCTTCAACTGAGTCATCGATAGCTATAATTTGTTCATTAATCTGAGAAATTCTTGTAAAGAAGGCATGAATAGATTCAGACTTCTGCATCTTTACATTTCTGAGTTGAGTACTCAAAGCCATCTTCCTATTTATGTTCCTTCCTTCATATAGACGAGACAGAGCATCAAACATCTCTTTGGGAGTCTACAAGGATGATACATGAGGAATAAGATGGTCTTTTTGTAATGTCCCATTCTCCCTAGTCAGTCAGAATACCGTGGTGGTTTACACAGTTTCCCGTNTCAAACATCTCTTTGGGAGTCTTCAAGGATGATACATGAGGAATAAGATGGTCTTTTTGTAATGTCCCATTCTCCCTAGGCAGTCAGAATACCGTGGTGGTTTACACAATTTCCCGTAAACCATTAGATGGATGAGTTAGGGAAATGATATTGGTAAAGTCACTTTCGAATTATAAAGTGAAAACTTAGGAAAAGTGAGTTTATTAATATTAAACCCCTCTTTGAGGGTATTTCTCCCCAATTATTAATTAAATGAATATTTTAATGGAGAAAAAGAAAAGTGAAAGAATAAAAGGACGGTTGAAGGTGGAAAAGGTATTGTTATCGCTCAGTTTGTAGGATAGGCTTAGTAACTTGGAAGTAAGACTCAAACTGGCGTAACAGGAGCTTCCCCACCCACTGTCACCTCGATGGGGAGCTCTTTCTATTCAAGGTGGCTAATCCCAAGGGAGACGTCCCTAGTAATCTGGGGTTCTGAAAGGTCTTAAAGTTTAAAGGATCAGGATGAGGGTTTCCTTTCACAGA
>JASDQU010322470.1:12303-25343 GCA_032191745.1 Picea mariana | reverse complement strand
TATATAATCCCTTGGAACCCTGGATGCAAAGAAAACAACAAGTGGGAGAATGTTGGGTATGTGTTATATTCTTTGCATGTGTGTGTGTGGGCACGTCAGATATGACAACTACGTCTGATGATCCCTCATACTAGTGCCTTGTTTGTGTCATATGCGTCGAGCGCTTTCCTAGGGGGGTCCCAGGTGGGGGCAGGTATGCCCCCCCTGGTTACACGCAACGCCCCAAATTCTTTTTTTGGGTGGTTTTTGCTATTTTTAGCGGTTTACTAAAAATAATCATGGTTTTAGGGATTAGGTTTTTGGTATCTACGGAATACCTAAAAACATTGTATATGTTGTATAGTGAATGGTGAAATTCGGTATAATGAATATAAGAAAGGTTTTCCCGATTGAGGGTTTCCAATATAAAATCTCTATGTACTTTGTGTATGAGCCATTGATTAAATTATGTTTTTCTTAAGAATCTATATGCATTGCTTTACTTCACAGGTTTAAAACTTACAAACTGATCATGAGAGCCTCAAATACTTTTTGGAACAACGAATTTCATCCTCGGAGTAACAAAAAAATGTGTGACCAAGTTATTTGGATATGATTATGAGATCATTTACAAGAAGGGAAAAGGAAATGTTGTTGTTGATGCTCTTTCCAAGAAATATGAAGAAGAAGGGTCCCTCTTTTCCCTCTCCTCCATTGTACCAGATTGGCTCCAAGTTGTTCGCCAGGAATGGCTTCAAGACCCCAAAATTTCTCTCTTGATCCAACAATTGAAAAACCATTATCAAGCTTCTCTAGGGTACTCTTGGCACAATGAATAGCTTCACTACAAAGCCCATATATATTTAAACAAACAGTCACAACTTAAATAAAAGGTGCTTTATGAGCTTCATGCTTCACCCACAGCTTGGTATTCAAGGTTTACCAAAACCTATGAATGCATCAAACGTTCTTTTTTCTAGGACAATATGAAACAGTATCTCTGCACCTTTGTGGTTGAATGTGTTACCTGTTAACGTAGTAAGGGAGAAACAATCAAAGTTTCAGGCACACTCCAGTCACTTATGATTCCCCCTGCTATTTGGAGGGATATTTCTATGGATTTCATTGTTGGCCTTCCTAAATCCAGTAATAAGTCCGTCATCATGGTGGTAGTTGATCATCTTTCCAAATATGCTCATTTCAGTGCTCTTCAATACTCGTTCATTGCATCTACAGTGGCTCGAATATTTATGGATCATATATTCAAACTTCATTGCATGCCTCATTCTATTTTCCCTGATCGAGATCCAACTTTAACAAGAAATTTTTGGCAGGAATTGTTCAGACTCCAGGGAACCCAATTGCATCTCAACACCATCTATCATCCCCAGACTAATGGCCAAACTGAATTTGTCAACAAGTGTTTGCAAACATATTTGTGACCTTTTACATCCAACAGACAAAATCAGTGGGCTAAGTGGCTACCCCTTGTTGAATAGTGGTACAAGACATCTGATCCGGATTTATGAGCGGAACAAAATGAATAAAATATTAAATACAATAACACAGAGATACGAAGAACAACAACAAATATCCAGTGAACAATAACTTCTATTGAATAAATAAAATAGGCTAAAACTGTAAAACTGCAGAATTGAAAACAACTTGCTTGAATGGTGGTAGCTATCTCTGAGAAGAGATGTGGTAGCTATGCGCATCCATATGAGCATAATGATTACAATGAGGCTCCAAAGGATTTTTTAAAATTACTGATGAATTCCAAAACCCTAGACATCCAAAAATCTAACCCTATGAGGTGAAATGCCAAAAGTTATGTGGGCTCGATGGGTAAGTTGGTACCTCAACTTCTCGGAGTCGTAACTTTTGCATACGACCTTCGTTTTAGGTGCGTGATAGCTCATTGGAAACGTCTTTTCGAGAACTACACATTATGCCATCAAACTCTGACACCATCTACATTATGACTATGGCAAGCCAAAAAACACTATTTAGGGCTCCAAAACAACCCTGGAAGTACAAAAAGATGTACTGACATGAAAATTTTCAAAAGAAGCTAGTTGGATTAGGTGGGTGACCACCAATATCCACCTGCAAGCTGTGTAGGGCTTCAGACAACCTCGAAAGTGTAGAACCCACAATTACAATTAATTATAGAAGAACGTGTTGAACTAAAAATTGTCAAGAGGAGCTATTTGGAATAGGTGGGTGGCCACCAATATCCACTTGGATCAATCCTCCCCCCTTAGGAAGCAACGGTCTCCATTGTGTTGAGTGCCCCCATCATGTGAGGAAATTTCTATTGAATTTGGCTCCGGGTGAGCCACTTTCCTTGGTGCAGGAGCTGCCATGCCTTGACAACCCGATAAAGTTGGATCCTTTGTTGGTGAGTGCCCTTGGCCTGTGTGTCCACTATATGATCAGTGGATGCATGTTCCATGCAATCAGGGTTGAGTTCTGTTGGTGTCAATTGTTCAACGATCACTGAGGTGTCCAATAATGGTGGAATATATGGTCGAAGGAGGTCCACATTGAACACTAGGTGCAATCCAAAGAAGGGAAGAGTGTTGAGCTCAAAAGCATTGTCACCCATAACCTTGGTGATGGTGTAAGGCCCATAGTGAAGTAGACAAAGCTTCTGATGGGGCCTAGTAAGGCATTCTTTCTGCAAATATAACCAGATCTTGTCTCCCACCTAAACATTATGTGGTACCTGGTGTTGATCATGGCATTGCTTGGACTTAGCATTGGCTTTCTAAAAAATCTCATGGACCTATTGGTGGATGTGTTGAATCCTCTCAATGAATCTGGTGGCTTTATTGGCCTCATATTGAACATGGGAAGAATATGTCTGTGTGGTTTCAATAGGTAGTGCAACATCAATGGGACCCAAGGGTTGGAATCCCAGCCCCACCTGAAAGGGGCTATGGTCAGTGGAGCTATGGAGAGCCTTGTTGTAATTGTGTTGAACATAGGGAAAACTCTCATCCCATGTACGCGGATGCTTAGAGTTATACATGCGTAGGATGTGCACAGCCATCTGATTGACAACCTTTGTTTGGCCATCGGTTTGAGGGTGGAAGGCAGTGGATTTAGTGAGCTCGGTGTCCAACAGTGACAAGAGACTCAACCAAAATGTGTTGAGGAACCTGTTGTCCCGATCGGAGATGATGGTCTATGGTATCCCAAAATGGACCCACACTCATTCGAAGAAGAGTTTGGCGGTATCTTCTGCAGTGATTCTCTTCTTGCAGGCTGTGAGAATGGCCATCTTCGAAAACCAATCAACCACCACAAATACGCAATCATTGCCTTGCTTGATGGATAGAAGGTCAGACAAGTAATCCATCGAGATGGATTCCCAAGGCCTCTCATGAGTAGGAGGAGGGGTGTATAAGACTTGCTTCTTGATGGATGGTTTGGCAATGGCACAAGAAGTGCAAGATATGATATACTTGTTGACGTCATGTCAAAGTTTTGGCCAATAAAAATGTTTTTTGTAGAACGACTAGAGTTTTCTCCACACCAAAATGTCTTGACATCCGACTATAGTGAGACTCCCAAATCATCTTTGCACACTCGCTTGCAGGAACACAGAGATGGCCCAGACGGCATAATAGTCCATCCTGAATGTGAAAATTGGTGACATTCGCGCCTGTACCCAAGAGCTGATAGGTGCTAGAAAAGTCAGGATCTCGCTGATAAAGTTGGGGCCACTTCTATGCCTCATGCCCATAGGAATGGAGCACGGTGGTGAGTGCAGCCAGGGGAGGTCAACTAAGTCAGTCAATGACACAATTTGTGCTCCCTGTCTTATACTTGATGTTGAGATGGAATTGTTGCAGGTATGTGGACAACTTTTGATGGCGATCGTTCTGCAACTTCCCTTGTGTCTGTATGAACTGCAAAGTCTTATGATCAGTGTGTATGATTGTCTCCTTGCCCAGAATGTAATGTTTCCATTGAGGGCAGGCTTTCACAATGGAATACATTTACTTGTCATAGGTGGGGTACTTTCAGATCAGTATGAACTACAGAGTCTTGTGATCAATGTGTATGATTGTCTCCTTGCCTAGAATGTAATGTTTCCATTGAGGGCAGGCTTGCACAATGGAATACATTTACTCTTCATAGGTGGGGTACTTTCGGATGGTATCTGAGAGTGTCTCACTATTGTATGCTACTAGATGATTGTGTTGAGTGAGAACTACACCTACAACATATTCAAATGCATCAGTCTCAATCTCGAATGGTTGTTGCAGATCGGGTAAGGAGAGTAATGGAGCTAAGCACAAGTGATGCTTCATATCATCAAATGATCATTATTGTGCCTTCCCCCATGTGAAATTTTCCCTGCAACTACCCTTGGTCACTTGGCTGAGGGCCCACGCAATATGGGAGAATCCCAACATGAACTATTGGTAGAAGTTGGCAAGTCCTAAGAAGCTCTGAAGCTCGGTTAGTGTGGTCGGGGTTGGCCAATCACGAATGACTTGGATCTTAGCTAGATCTAGATGTACCCCATGCTCATCAACAATTTATCCCAAGTATTGGACCCTGTTCATGCCAAAGGAGCATTTTTCCAAGTTGGCATATATCTTGTGTTGTCGTAGAGTGCTCAAAACCTATTGAATATGATGCATGTGCTCCTCTTAAGTTCTGCTAAAGATGAGGATGTCATCTAGATATACCACCACAAAAGAGTTGGTGAGGGGTCTCAATACATCATCCATCAACCTCATGAAAGTGGTTGGTGCATTCGTTAAGCCAAAGAGCATGACCAGTCATTTGAAGAGACCTTCTTTAGTTTTGAAAGTTGTCTTCCATACATCAGTCGGTTTGATGGGAACCTGGTGGAAACCATACGTTAGGTCAATCTTGCTGGAGAAAATTTCCCCCTTGAGTTGGTCAAGAAGGTCATCAATTCAGGGAATTGGATACTAGTTCCTAACTGTGATTTTGTTTAATGCTCTGTAATCAATGCAAAGCCGCCAAGACTCGTCTTTCTTCTGCACCAGTACAATCAGGCTTCCACAAGGGAAGGAGTTTAGACTGATGTGCCACTTTTGAAGTAGCTCTTGGATCTAATGCTTGATTTCGTCATTTTCCATCAACGAGCGATGATAGACTGGTCCATTAGGCAGAGATGCACTGAGGGTTAGATCAATTGGATTCTTGACTTGGCAGTGTGTTGGTACCCGAGTGGGTGAGGAGAATATGTTTATGTACTCTTCCACGATCCTGTCTTCTTTCTTATGTTGCAAAGAGAGGCTCTGTGCAGAGGCCACAGATCTAGCGGCAACCTTCTGCTTACTGTGAGAACGGATCACAAAGAGGACGAACTTCCCGATCTCTGAAACGACCTTACTGCATTGCTTAGAAAAGATTAAAGAAATAGCAGTAGGCGGCACTAGCTCTGGTATCCTGTACAATTGTCTACCCAAAGTAATAATAACACAACGGGGTCTAGAATCATACACAACATGTCGCTTCCAAAAATATGGTTTTCCTAAAAGAACATCACAAACTTCAAGGGGAGAAATATCACACGATACCTAGTCTTTGAAGGGCTTGATGTCGTAGGGCAGATGACATTGCTGGCTGACACATAAATATCTTCCTTGGTGAAGCCAATCGATGGTGTAGGGATGCGGGTGCGGTGAAATCGATAGGTCCAACCGCTTGACAACCTCTGTTGAGATCAGGTTCTTCTGAATGCTGCTATTGACAATGAAATGAAGTAGATCCCCCTTTACCCACATATGTGAGTGAAAAAGGCGTTCCCCTTCCTTTGGTTCTTTTGGTTCACTTGGTTGTACTTTGGTGGTAGCGACAGTGGCATTGGGTTCGACATCAATAATTCACTTCCCTCCTTCTGAATTTGATTCAGAGTCAAAATCTGCCTCTGACTCAGAAGCTTTCAGCTTGACCATCAGTGACTGCTTGGAGCAACATTATTCGGTGTTGTGCAAGGGGATTTTATGGTATTCACGCCACTTTCCCATGTCCTTCTTCAAATTCTCATTACCCTTCTTATGTTGTGGCTTGGACTGGTTGTCTTGAGAGTGGCCATCTTTGATCTATCCCTTGTTTTGTGGGTTGGGGCCACCTTTGCCATGCTTCGATTGTGAGGAGTTTGAAGATCCAAACTCTCAGCTCTTCTGCTTAAATTTATGCTCGATCTTGACGACATATCTATAAGCCAAACCTAATTATGTAATGTCCATAAACTTCATTTCTATTTGAATGTATCTATGCAGACAGTCATGGTATTTAAGAACCATATGTCGTTCAAAGTCTTTGATACCCAATTTGGTGCGCAGAGTATGGAAAATATTGGTGAAATTTGGTATTGTCTGGTCCCTTTCCTGACGCAGCGTGATCCATCTTGTGTATTGGTCCTTGTAGCTTCTAGCAGGGTAGTATTGTTCTTTAATGGCATCCTTGAAGGAATCCCATGTAGGGGTGATCACAAATATTGTAGATTCCTCTATGGCCCTTTTCTCAGAGTAAGTATCCCACCAGTCCTTAACATGGGGGACGACCTTGAGGAGTGTAAAAGTAATATTTTCCCAGTCGAAAAAATTGTGGACCAAAAAATACCCTTCGAGCAGATTCAGAAATTCAGCTACACCATCCACATCTATCAGTCCTTTAAATAATGAAATATCAAAATTTACTTGTACCTTGAAGGGGGTTGCATGGTCGCTTGATGAATATGCGTCTCCTGTGGGTAGCCGTCGAAGGATCTATGCAAAGTTGTCCATCATTTTGTTCCTTTGTCGTGAAAGGGCTTCCTTGAGCAACATTTTAAAAGTATCTTCTGCTCCATCATCTTTCTTCTCATCCCCCATGGGTTGTTGTTAGGCTCAGCGCGGTCGATATTGCAAAGGCTCGACTGGTTCGAGTTACAATTTTCTGTACCTAGATCTTATCGGGGACATGCACGAAGAAAAAAAAATGAAGTAGACCGCTCTGATACCACTGATCTGGATTTATGAGCGGAACAAAATGAATACAATAACACAGAGATACGGAGAACAACAACATATATCCAATGAACAATAACTTTTATTGAATAAATAAAATAGGTTGAAACTGTAAAACTACAAAACTGAAAACAACTTTCTCGAATGGTGGTATCTATCTCTGAGAAGAGATGTGGATGCTACATGCATTCGTCTAAGTAGTATGATTACAATGAGGCTCCAAAGGCCTTTCTAACATTACTCATGAATGCCAAAATCATAGACATCCAAAAACCTAACCCTAGGAGGTGAAACGCCAAAAGTTATGTGGGCCTGATGGGTAAGTTGGTACCTCAAATTCTCGAGGTCGTAACTTTTGCATATGTCCTCCATTTTAGGCGCATGATAGCTCGTTGGAAAGGTCTTTTCGGTAACTACACATTATGCCTTCAAACTTTGACTCTATCTACAGTTTGAGTGTGGCAAGACAAAAAAACATTATTTAGGGCCCCAAAATGGTCTTGGAAGTACTGAAAGATGTACTGACACAAAAACCTTCAACATAAGCCAGTTGAATTAGGTGGGAAGCCACCAATCTCCACCTGGAAGTTGTGTAGGGCTTCAGACAACCCCGAAAGTGTAGAACTCGTAATTTAAAGGAATTACAAAAGAACGTGTTGAACCAAAATTTATCAAGAGGAGCCAGCTAGAATAGGTGGGTGACCACCAATATCGACCTGGATCAACATCTTACCATATTGCTACTTGCATGACTCCTTTTGAAGTAGTCTATGGAAAAAATCCACCGTCGGTTCTCTTATACATGCCAGTTGCCTCTAAGGTTCATGAGGTTGACAACAATATTATAGTATGAAAGACCATTCTTTGTACCCTCAAATACATTTTGGTAATGGCTCATAATCACATGAAGCAACAAGCAGATCAAGGTTGTTTTGAATGTCAATATGTTGAAGGAGACCAGGTGTTTCTTCATCTACATCCTTATAAGAATACTTCACTCAAAGTTGAACAATTCCATAAACTTGTTCCCAAATTTTATGGTCCTTATACAATTCTCAAGCGAGTGGGAGTTGTGGCCTACCAATTAGTTCTACCCATTCATTCTAAACTCCATCTTGTTTTTCATCTCTCATGCTTAAAGAAAGTGATTGGAACTAAGTGCCACACTCAAAATAGTCTCCCTGAGTTGGATGAAGAAGGTTCTATTTGGTTGTAGCCACAAGTAGTATTGGACCAACAAGAGCGTCGTCTCCGTCAGTGAACCATCAAGGAAGTATTAGTTCAATTGAAAGATACAAATCCAGAAGATGCCACCTGGGAGCAGGCCACCATTCTACAACAGTTTCCTCATCTCAAGCCTTGAGGAAAATGATGTTCTTCAAGGGGGAGGGAATGTTAGGGACCTCACCCCTCACATAAGTAGAATAATATATTTTCCATGTAATAAAGGCCGACATTAGTTAATAAGACCTATTTAATAATGTGAACAATTCTAATGTAAGAAGACTTAATAGAAGCTTCTGCTTCTAGAAATATCTTCCTCTAGAACATTCTTTAGAAGATATAATTAGTATGAATAAGAGTAGGAGGCATGAGAAAGCCTTGTCTTGAGAATTATTATAATAGATCGCTAATCTGTTGGAGGTTACCCCCTCGAAGAGGCAAGTGAACATTGCTCCCTATAAATAAAGGTATTATTTAGGTATTGTGGTTCTCTACATTTTGTTGTTCCGCTATTGTTTTTTACAATATTTCTTTTTTTTGCTATTATAATAGATCTGGTACCTAACAAAGCCAGGCCACATTGTCCAATTGAAGCTACTTGACGCTTCTTACAATGGAGTATCTCAAACCATTAAATAAGCTTCATCAATTACAACCCTAATTATTTTACCATAATTAGATTACCATGAAAAGACATCCATGGAGTGGAGATAGGCATGCGAAGACATGCATGGCGTCGAGATAGCCATGCAAATACATCCATGGAGTGGAGATATCCATGTGAAGTCATGCATAGCCATGCAAAGACATGCATGGTGTGGAGATAGCCATGCAACAACATGGAAATACTCACATCAAATACCATGGGTTACCGAATACCATGGGCCCGTAAACCACTAATGATAAAACCAACAATGACCAAATCAATGACTCTATGACCGAGTCAAGATTGACCCAACAAAACTAGCATATGTTCCACCATATCAAGAAAGGAAGGAATATCATAGACAATTGGAAGTGCTACAAGCAAGCATGAAAACAAACAAGGTAACCAAAAAAAGATAAAGCAGGAAAGAATAATATATCAAAGACTACATGTTGCTTTGAAAAAAGAAGAACATGTTTGGAAATTGAAATCCCGAAGTTTATGGATAAGAGTAGGGGATAAGAACACAACTTTCTTTCATAAACAATCTCAAGCAAGGATAAATAGAAATATCATTAGAGAAATTCATTTGGAGGATGGAACGTGAGTAGAAGACTTTGCAACGATCAAGGAAGCAACTCAATCTCACTTTGAAGACCTGTATACAAATGAAGAGTAGGAAAATAAAGATCAGATGAGTGAGATGTTAGAGCACATTCTGACTATGGTGACCAAGGAATAAAATCAACTTTTGTTGAAAGAGATCGAAGAAGAAGAGATACATCAAGAAGTATGGGGACTCAATACTGATAAAACTCTCAATACTGATAAAACTCTCGAATCGGATGGATTTTCTATCCATTTTTTTAGGGATTTTTGGGATACCGTGAGATTCAATCTTAACAAAATGCTAAATTTTTCTCTGAAAAATAAAAAGGTAGGGTGGTGCACAAATATTTCCTTCTTTTCACTAATTAAAAAAAAACAAATCCTACAAATTTCTCTTGATTTCGACCAATTTCTTTATGTAACTCAACCTATAATATTTTAACCAAAGTTATTGCCAATCAGTTGAAAATGGTGCTACCAAAAATATTTTTTGAGAATCAAGGCATATTTATGCAAAAGAGGTGGATTGTGGATAATATTGTTTTAGTTCAAGAGGCCATACATACGAGCAGAATAAATAAGGAGAAAGTAATGACGATAAAAACAGATATGGTGAACACTTTTGACAGAGTATGTCATTCTTTTATTTATGTTATTCTAGGGAATTTTGGTTTTGATGAGCAATTTATTCAATGGATACAAGCTTCTATAGGCTCACCATGGATATCCCCACTTATAAATGGAAGACCTATAGTATTTCTTAAAAGCAAAAGGGGATTGAGGCAAGGTTTCCCGTTGTCACCCCTCCTCTATATAACAATGGCAGAGGCATTGAGTTGAAAATTGGAATAAGAAAGAATCTCGAGAAGAATGCGGGGGATTGGGTCTATGAGGGGAGTGAAAGAAACAAACCATTCACAATTTACAGATAATACTTCAGTATTAGGGGAAACAACTACAATTATGGCTAGGTGATTCAAAGCAGTTCCTGATAGCGTTTTAAATGCTTATGGGGGAAAGTAAATAACCTCAAAAGTCAAATATTTGGGTGGAATATTATAGAGGAGCCTCTTCAAGTCATCTCACTAATGTTGGACTTTCCTAGAGTGGCATCATGGACTACCTTCAAATATCTAGGAATGTTAATCTCTCTATGCAACCCTACCTCACTGGCATGGCAAGGAGTTGTAGATAATACGGAAAATAGAATAATTCAATGGGGTTCAAGATGACTAAATACAGCTGGAAAATTAACCCTAATCAAACCAGTATTAACAACTATGCCAATATATCAATGCTTTATCCTCTTAGCCCCAAAAAGCATTATGAATCAAATGTCAAGGGGAATAGGAAAGTTTTTATGGGAAGGGAAGAAGACTAATAATAAGAATTTTCACCTAATCAATTGGAAAACAACGTGAGCTTCTAAATACAAGAGGATTGACTATTAGAGATCATGTGCTTATGAATCTAGCCATGGGTGCCAAATTGGTGTGGTGGTTGGTTGCTAGCACACAAGAATGGTGGAAAATGATTTTGTTTAAGAAATTATTTTCACAAACTCACAAAATATGTCTAGATGTTCCGCTTGACAAGAACAATGGATCGCCAATATGGAAGATGTGTTTAGTTGTTGCACCATAGATCCAATCCAAATTAACATGGATCCTGGGGAATGGAAAAATGATCAATATCTGGATTGATATATTATGGGAATCCACCTCTTGAAACAAAATAAGAATTATATCATTTGAAAGATTGGTTTCTCTCGATGGGATATGTCAAACTAGTAGATATATTAGTCTAGAGTGAAGACAACAAATGATCAAGGTGGAAAATTGTTAGGGACCTAACCCCTCATGTAGGTAGAATAATATATTTCCATGTAATAAAGGTCAATATTAATAAGGTCTGGCAATAAGGAATAATAAGTCCAATGTAAGAAGACCTAATAGAAGCTTCCGCTTCTAGAAGGATATTCCTCTAGATGGTTCTTTTGGTAGACATATTTAGTATAAATAGGAGTCGAGGGTATGAGAAATTTTGTCTTGAATATTATTGTAATATAGCTTTTCTCTGCTGGAGGTTTCCCCCTCGAAGAGGCAAGTGAACATTGCTCTCGATAATCAAAGTGTTATTTCTGGTGTTATTTTGTTATCATTCTGGTATTATCGTGGTGTTGTTCTGGTTATAATGTTGTTCATCTGCCATTTCTAGCTATTTATTTATGTTCTTCATACTTTTATATCTAGAATATTACAAGTGGTATCAGAGCACCTTCCTCGGCAGAAAATTGTGGGTTAATTTTTTTTAGGGTAGAGACATATTCTGGTGTCTTTAAGCTACATAGATCTGTAGTTACACGCATAAACCCACGGTCGGGGATTCATACACACAGGAAATACAAGTGGCACTTAAGCGCACATATGTTGGCCACCCTTGTAACCTCTGTCGGTACCCCTTCGAGTGGTAGCGCATTAGACAACATCTGTATATGGATCGACCTAGATCTCCTGAAGCCCTCCATAGATAAATTGATCAGCCACCTAAATGCTATAGTGCCACTGAGAATAGAACTTAGGAAGATACTCTCTAGTACCTGGGTAGTCGAGTAGTACGGCTAAGGGTATGGTCTAGCCTCTTTAGTTGGTGCCCTGAGAAATTGGGCCGAGTACTATTGTTGGACCTCGCACATATATCAGAGAGCTATAGCATAGGGAAAACCCTTGTTTGTAGAACCCTTGAATACCTAACCCTTAGGACAGAAATGAAAAAAGAACAGACAATATCTATTGCGGGGCAACTGTATCTCTTGCATTCGAGTTGCGAAATTACTACACATTTATTCCTGTCAAGCATTTAGACATTTCATCACTGTAGTATTATTCAGATCGGAGTATAACTATGTAGGAGTAAAAAAAAAAGGATCCTGTTGGCATGATTATTTGATACCTATTCCGTTGGTTTTCTCTCTTCGCCTTGATCGCAGTCATACCTATCGTTTTTCAACAAAAAAAATTGTGGACCCAACTATTAATGTTTATGCCATTATTATAGTTCTTTGCATTTCAATAGATAAGAGAAACATAAGAACAAGATCACTGAGAAATACACATTCACAAGAGACACAACATTTATCCTGGGAAACTTTATAGGGGAAGAAAACCCAGCAAAAACTTCCTTATCATAAATTGCCAATACAATGTTCAAGAGATAACTCAAACCAATACAGATAGTCCTCCCCAAAAGATGCGCTACTCTTCTTCTCCTCTCTCCAACTGGTAATTGCAGCTTGCCTCTTAAGAAAATGAGCAAGTGACTTGTGTGATAAAGTGAGGCGCTAGCCTCCCTATATATACAAGACTGACACGTGTGAAAGGTCTTTATTGGCAGGGCCAACGCCTCACTCTGGGTGGGTAAACCCACCTTTAATTTAATTATGGGTCTCAATAATAACTGTTGGGGCTGACTTCTTACTCTGCTTATTATAATTGTCTGTTGACCAATCCGCAAAAGGGGATTTGGTCCTAATACAATTACCGACATGATTAATCCTCAATGGGGATTAATCTTAT
>JASDQU010322469.1:0-13040 GCA_032191745.1 Picea mariana | reverse complement strand
AATATATTATAATTACACTATTACTGCTTCACGCCCCCTCTCAGTAGTCCAACAGAACGGTTGTACAAGGAGTCTCAAACAAAGGAGGATATTGTGCATAAATATGGAAATGTGACATCCGAAGATAATCCCCAATGGAACTTGCCTGTACTTGCACGTGATAAAGTTGTCCACGATTTCCAGACACTCCCTAATCAATTGAATACCAAGTTATTGACAGAGCACATCGAATTGGAAAAATGTGTCCTATAATTGTTTCCCAAATTATAGTTAAAGATATGGTTGCATCAGCATTTGGGGAGAATGGAGCCGGTGGTCATCAAACACGCCTTACAAAGGAATGGCATTGGAGTATGTTCGATTGATAATTTTACCAAATATAAAGGATTCATATATTATGAAACCATTAGACCACGTCGAGAACACATTTTATCCATTATCAAATATATAAAAATATCAAAAATTTGGGTTGCAGTTTGTTAAACAGTCTAATTGATTAAACCACCCAACAAACAATATGAAATCAGCAGCAACAAGCCAAAATTAGGGGAAACAATTTTGAGAGAGAAATATTTTTAGGAGAAAACTCTGATAGAGGTATCCTTGGATAGTGAGGTTTTTCATTTTATTTTATCATCCATGCTCTCTTTTCAGCAGAGATTGACGGGATTGTCGGCAGTAAGGGGTCTTGCGAAGAAACAAATGGATGAAGGGAGGATGATATTGTTTGGTTTTATAAGGTTAAATATGTTCATGTCAGTTTGTTGTTTTTAAGCTTGATTTGATTTCAACGTTGATCAGTTTCTGCTGTGTAGGTCCTAGCCTTGTGTTATCACCGCCATCCCTGCATCCCATTTTGGCTAAGATCTCTTCTTTATTTTTTCTCTTGGTCCTTCTATTGTAACCTTGTTCTAGAATGGCTAGAGACCATATACCTGGCCCAAACCTTCGTAGGGATTTGTAATTCTAGAACTCCATGAATTGTATGAGGAAAAACTTTAACTTGAGATCAAAATCCTTACGCTTAAATTTGTTTCTGATTTGTTTTTTGTCATTTTAGCTTTCTCCATCTTTATTAATCCAACACTTTAAATTCAAAATTAAAAAAAAATTCAAAAGATTATAATGCATTATGGTTACTGTAACATGATGTATATATGTTTCTCTCATTGTAACTTTTTTTTAAGGTATAAACTTTTGTTATTTTGTTTACTTTTGTAATTAATTTAGTTTTATCTAAAAAATGTTAAATTACCAATCCTTTACATCACTTTTAAATTAATGTTTCATAATTATTTTTTGGGTAGTTATTAAATCATTTTTTTTTATTTTTATTAAACTACTATTTTAATTAATCACTTAGGAATTAAACTTCTCTAACTTTTGTTGAGTTTTTCTTTTTGCTAAACAAATACAAAACAAATGCCTATTCATTTTTTTTTGTTATTTTTATTATTTGCATTTTCTTTAGTATTTAGTTTTTCTATTTTAAAGGTGTAAACTCAAACATAAAAGCATAAAAATCATAAATCGCATAAAAATCAAATATTATTAGAAAGTAAAATGCAGGGCGAAGGACTCATGCTTAGACTATATGTTAGATTAGTTTTGGCCTAGAGCTCAATGTGTCTTTTTGTTTGGGGCTTTAAGCTTAGGGTGGCATTCCCATCTCTTCTCGCCTAGCCCCATGAGAGGTTGAAATGTTGATATTTGGGACTCTCTAGTCCCTCGATGTCAACATATTTTTGGAGACCATACTCGGGATGATCGTTCAATGGTTCGTTCCTAGTTTTTTTTGAATTCTTTCAAATTTACTTTTTTCTTTCATAAACTTCAATGTCTCAACCAATTGGAAGCTTGTTTGCTAGTTGTAACCCTGTGGTTTCAGATACCGATCCTGGGAAGGAAATTCGCAAGTATGGAATCTTTGAATTTGAGGAAGACCTAAACAACTCTCCGTGGTTTGTGCCCACTCCCTTGAAGTTTTCTCATCCGGTTCATACCTTACCTCACAAATTCAAGCAACATTTTCCTTTATTTCATGGTGATGGAACTCTTATAGTGGTTGAACATATTCGTTCATTTTCAAATGCCTGCATCATCCTTGGAGTTAACGATAATGATAGTTGCATTATTTTGTTCATGAATTCCCTTCAAGGCGATGCCTCTTCTTTATTTTCCAGCCTTCCTGATGAATTCATCTCTACATGGTTTGAACTTTCTTACTGGTTTACTTCTTCCTTTGGGAATTTGGATAATCCTTATGAGAATCTTAGGAGATTTAATCATTTACATATGAAGGATAGTGAATAAATTATTGCATTTAACCTTAGGTTTATCAAGTCATACAATTCAATTCCTACTCCCATTTTTCCTACCAACTTGGATGCCTTGTTGCATTACTACAAACTTATATCTCCTCTTTACTGATGGTGGTTGGAAGAAAAGAATGTTCAAAACTTAGAGCTATCTCTATCCACTTGCCTCAACTTCAAAAAGAAAATCCATAGAACAATTTACTCCTTTGGTATTCATGATTCACACAAGGATTTGTCGTCTTTCATCCCCTTCATCAAGAGTTTACAAGATCACATGTTCATTCTTGAGTCTCAATCTTCAAATCATGTTGGGAGTATATCTTGGGAGCCCTATCTCCTAGGGCCTAATTATAATGAATCCATTTCTTGTGGACAAGAGCTTGGATGTGAAGAGAATAATGATTATGCCATGATTCTTTATGATCAATCCACCTCTCACATACCAAATATCACCCTTCTTAAACCTCATGAAAAAAACTCAATCCCAAAATCATCTTTCATTTCGAACCTTTTATCCACATGGATGTGATGGTGAATTGGATTATACAGATGAAGAAACCGAGGCCGATCATGTCAAACCAATTTATGATTCATTTTTATTTGTTGATAATTATAATGAGTGGTCAAATGATGTAGACCAACATGAATTTAATGATACGACTGAGGAGTCCTCTTTTGAAGATATTTATGAGTTCAATAAAGATCTTAAATTGTATAAAATTGTTGCTAATCCTTTTTTTCAAGAGAGGTTAGAGAATTTGACACTAGCAGGAATATCCCTCCTAAGTGCACATTTTCCTTCAATGAAGACGACTATTTTAAAGACATCCCTATGTTTTTGAATCCATGTTATGAATCTTCTTTACATCATGACGACCCTGTTCCTGATAGAAATGTCCCCAAAGGTGATACTAATTTGTTTGATGAATTCATTGATCATCCCTTTAAGGTAAAAACCCTAAACCCTAAATCTAATTCAATTGATACCTTCATCATTACTGGAAAAACATCGGTTGGTTGGCATGTCTTTCATATTGGAAATAATTTCTTTTGGCTATTGATTAATAATTTCTCTGCACCATACACATATGTTGGTTGGCATGTTGGCAGTCCCTCCACGCAAAAAATTGTCAAACTCATAGATATGCATGCAAAGCAGGTGACGCATTCCTTTACGCTAATTTTCATCTGACCCGAGTCCAAGTTGATGGTTTTCGTTTCCTCTGTACATAAATAAAATAATAATAATAATAATAATAAACATTTTCGGAAAGGGTAAAGTAGTTTTCATTGACTTCGTAATTATTTATTTTATTTTGTCACTTTTATTTTGCTTCTGTTTCTTTTGCTTTCTTTGTTTTTATTTCCCTTTTGATGGTTAGAAGTGATGGATAAATGGGTGGTGATATTAAAAGTCTATCTGTATATTTTTAACTGATTGACCAAATTTGCTTTGGTGGACAACAAACTTGCAGGTGAATCAAGTAGCCTTCTTTTGTCGTAATCCCTCGCTTGTTTACCATGCACTCTCCAAGAAAGACATCCTCTCTCGTCACAATCATCAACCCTATCCCCATATTCTTTCTTTCCCTTTCTCCATCCCCTCCTTTTTGAGATGTCTCCAGCATACACGTCATGGATGCTCAATGTTAAGCTTGGGTTTTTCCCTCAACACACATCCATGACATTTTTTTGCTTTCTAATCATTTTATCAAGTTCCAATGAGTTTATCCCTTTAGTTTATACAAAAGGACCAAACCCCCCTCATACTTACCACTTTTCATGAGTTATTTCCTGAAGTCTCGATCCTTGAATCCCTTGACCTCCATCGTGACTCCCCTATTGTATAACCTGTTCCACCTAACTCTATTGGCCTCTTCCTGTCTTACATTGAGTCACCCTTAATCATGTCATTACCCTTCCCTTCCATTTTCTTTCAGAGAATCAAGGATCATAAGTTTATTGTTTAAGATTGCACGCCACTGTAAGCGACGTGCATTTGTTGGTTGACAATTGTTGACAAATATTTATGTCAACAGTACTTAGCTGACAAAGCATTGTCATGCTCCCTTTCAAATCACACTACTTGTGCAAAATTTCACTTATTATCGATATGGGTTGACGCAATGTTCTTGGTAAAAAAAATTTTTTTATGCTTGACTTAATTCTAATCTTGACCCTTTCCTCACTCCTTGCATTATCCTCACTATCCTATTTTGACATAGTAGCATCATATATTTTGGACCCATACATCTTCTTCATATCATATACCTCATCGTATTTACCTTTTAAAAAAAATTAATGGATGCATGTCATCATTATTTATATTCTCATCACTTATCCTTCATAAAGTTATACCATGCCTTTTGGGTCTTAACATTATGTTATCTCCCAATAAAAATACCTTTTTATTCTTGTCTTAGGTGATATTTTAAGTTTTAGTCTCATGAGTCATTCAATAAAAATGGTGCCAAGATATGCGCAGACCTGAACATAGAGGAGTTGATTTAGTGAAGGGTGTCCCTAGGAAATGGCTAATAGAGGAGTATGCCAAGTTTCTATTCATCATTCATAGGTTTTTCACATGTGAAGGAAGATACAACTGGGTTTTACAGTACCATTTCAATATCCTTCTCCATTTCATTGGTAAGAAAGAGATAGACTTACCCTTTTTCCTCTTCATGAGCTTGCAAAGGATGATTTCATTTGCATAAAGAAAACTCGATAAACTTCAAAATTCTATCTTCCACCATGCTTTAATAAAACTTATAGTCTTTGAACAGTTGAAAAAGGAAGGGAAGGATTGGCCCACATTCTTATTTGTATAAAATTACCACATTGATTTGTCTCCTTCTCCTCCTAAACTCAAAACCTCTAAGAAGAAGATTGCAACACCTCCTATTGACTCCTCTATCCCATCATTCGAGATACCATCTCCTATTGACCCCTATGTTCCCTCATTTGAAGTAGCACAAGATTATGCCCTTACACCTGAAATAGCTCAGCCTTCTGCTTCTACTATCCCTCCTACATCTGAAAAACATCAATCTTCTCAAGATCTTATTCCCCAAAGACCCTCACTTGCCCAAGTCTATAGAAGAAATAAGAGAAAATGAAAGTCCCAAGAAACCATTATTGAAGAACAAGAAGAACCTCTTGTGGAGCTCCCTCATATGGAAATTGAAGACAATACTCCAATTATCCAAGCTATAATTGACACACCATCTCTCAAAAGGTCCTCAAGGAGGAATGTTGTTTTAGCAGAGGAGTCTATTCCAAGTAGTGATATGGTAAAGCCTAGTTCTAAGTTATCAAAATTTAAAGCTTCCCCTCTTGAAAAGGAAGCATTGGAAGCCATAGTTTAGTTGAGAGAATCTCCACCAGAGCCAACTCCAAAAGAAGAGAAGGGACCTAGAGAGAATTGGGCTCAATTTTTCAAGGAGGTAGACAACCAGCTTAAAACGTTTCAGGAAAAGAATCAAAAGTTACATCAAGAAAATGTCATACTTGGTAGACAACTGTCAAGCAAAATAAATGAACTTGCAGGGGAATGTAATCAGCTGAAGAAGAACATCAAAAGAAAGAGGATTCAGAGGATGAAATTGGTCAATATATACAAACAAAACCTCAGTCTAAGAGTAGATAATAGGAAGCTAACATAACACTTATACTTGGCCAAAAGTATGCTTAGTAAGAAGAATTTGGCTATATTCTTGAAGGAGATTACTTTTTCTAGTTCTCCCAAGCTTGATGATTAATTCAAAATATTTTAAGATTTTGTGTGACTGATGATAAATAATGAGTTTATTTTTTATGATATCTTAAGGGGGACATGTATGGTATATATATTGAGACGAAACCTGAGTAGTCTCAATAGGATTAGTAATCGACAGTGATATGTTTTTTGTCAAGACAAGTGTTCCATTTAAAAAAACATTTTGCCACTAATTTTGAATCTTTCAGGGATACACAAGTTATATCATGAATTATCATGTCTAAATCAACTTCTTGAAGCACCTATCTCACTCTTCAAAGCATTTGTTCACTCATTGTGTCCTAAAACAATCTCCTATAACCAGTTGGTAGCACAAAATAGGTTTCCATAGTGTATTGCACTACAAACTCGTCAAATTCCTGTGTGTGAAATATTTGGTCAAAGATCGACCTGATTTTCAGCAGTCGAATATTGGATTAGTGTTCCATCTGTTAGAGGTCGATGATGATGGTTTCCTACATCCATTAGGAATCTCAGGTGGAGATAAAGTCTTGGGATTAGGATGGGATACCTATCCCTTGAAAATAGGATCTGAAATCCTATCTTTTGTAATCCTTAGATTTCGTTTTAACAAGTGTTATTCAGATCCATCCTTTGAGGATATGACAACCATATTGTAAACACTATTTAAGCCCAAAGAGGCATCACTGTTCAAGGTTCAAGATTGAAGAATCTATGGTACTCTTTATTGTAAGACATTTTGGATATATATTGAAATAGAAGTTTATTTCCTGTGTATTGTTCAGACTTCCATATTCTGTCTTTTCTATGCCTTGAGTGAATTTTATATGCATTTATCTATGTTTATCTAATGACAGATATTTGTCATCTTGTCTCTTCATTGATAGACTAGCCTCACAAGTATCTTTTCTTGTTATATCTGGCCATTCATATATGATATCTGTGTGTGTGTTTCTGCTAGTATGATAAGCATTCTTCATATATTCACATCTTGATAAAAACATTTGAACAAGTATAGTTGAAAGCATTTTATGTTTGAGTGTATCCATGTGTATTTTGAGTGAATGAGAGCATATCAAGTCATCCAACTTGATCCAAATTAATACATATTTAAGCATTCCGATAAATTTACCAAGCTCTCTTGATGTACAACCTGAAGACATTCCTGGAGAGATAACACATTATCCCATGCCAAAGAAATATATATATATATATATATGAAAAATATATATTATCATGTTGCCATGATAATTTCTACTTGAATTCTTTTTTGACCTTAGCTTAATCATTACAATAAAGTAGTCCACTTCATGGAAGTCATTAATTGATATTTCTTTCTACTATATGTCAAGCCCATTTAATGGATCCCAAATAGACATTGGTTTACTACAAGCGTTCGACAAGGATGATACGTTCAGAAGGAGACAAAAGTGTAGTAATTGGAATTGATATTAGCACCACAAACTCATGTGTAGCAGTCATGCGAGGGAATAATCCAAAAGTAATTGAAAATTCAGAAGGTTCTCGTACAACACCATCAGTGGTGGATTTCAATCAGAAAGGAGAGCTACTCATGGGAACCCCTGCAAAGTGGCAAGCGGGGACAAACCTAGCTAACACATTGTTTAGAACCAAGCGGTTAATAGGAAGAAAGTTTGATAACCCAAAAACATAGGAAGTGATGAAAATGGTCCCATATAAATTGTTAGAGATCCAAATGGTGATGCTTGGGTTGAAGCAAACAAAAAACAATATTCGCCTAGTCAAATTGTTGCATTTGTTTTACAAAAAATGAAAGAAACATCATAATCGTATCTTGGGAGGACTGTTGCAAATGATGTTATAGTTGTTCCATCTTATTTTAATGATGCACAAAGGTGGGCGACAAAATATGTAGGAAGAATTGTCGGTTTGAAAGTGAATATAATTATCAATGAACCTACTATTGTTTCTCAGTCATACGGGAAGGAAAATAACAATGCTTTGGTGGTTGTTTTTAATCTTGGGGGAGGAGCATTTGAAATTTATATTGTTGATATATCATATAAAGTGTATGAGGTAAAGGATGAAAATAGTGATACTTTATTGGGCGGTGAGGATTTTGATAATGCAATATTGCAATATTTAGTGGACGAGTTCAAAAAAAAAAAAACTGAACGGATCGATTTATCAAAAGATAGGCTTGCTGTGGAGAGATTGCGAGAAGCACTGAGAAAGATAATATATATATTTATTCAACCACTTCAATAGATATTCATCTGCCTTTCATCACAACAGATGACTCTGGTGCAAAACATTTAAAGATTCCATTGACTCGATCAAAATTTTAAATGCTTGTGACTCATTTGATAAACAAAGTAAAGCAACCTTGTAAGGATTGTATGAAAGATGTTGGTGTGACTCCTTTTGAGTTAGATGAAGTATTATTGGTGGGAGGAATGAACGGGGTACCAAAGGTTAGAGAATTAATTGGTCAATTGTTTTGTAAGGAGCCAAGCAAAGGTCGTATTACGGATGATACAATAAAAATGGGTGCCGCCATAAAAGGTTTTTCTGAAGAGGATTTAATTATCTTCGACGTCATTCCATTTTGTCTTGGAATAAAAAATCAAAAAGGAGTAGCTACCAAGCTTCTTTTAAAAATATAATGGTACCATCAAGTATTCTCAACTGCGACTGAGGATCAAACACAAATTGTGATTAAAGTAATTCAAGGAGAAAGTAAAATGGAGGTTGAAAGTAAGGTTATATGCAAGTTGGACATCATTGACATTCCTTGAGCTTCACATGACGTTCTAGAAATAGAATTTACCTTTTCTATTGATGATGATGGCATAGTGGATGCATATGCATCTAATAAGGCCACTGGTGAGAACAAACCTATCATCTTTCAGTGATCCAGAGGACTTTCAAACGTTGATATACAAAATATGGTTAAAGATGTGGAGATGTAAGACCAAAAAGATCATGAAAGAAAGAGATTGATCAATGAGAGAGGATCCTATGCCTGACACTGATCCAAATGAGAAGTTATATGGAGGAGATAATCAATTAAAAAGTAGCAGGCAAGCTCAAGATTTCAACCAACTGAACATACATGCATGGGGAGCCTTTGAGAAAGGACAAGATATTTGTTTATAGGAAGCTCCATATCAAGAAAAACTCTTGTACAAGGAGTCTCAAACAAAGGAGGACATTGTGCATAAATATGGCAATGCAACATTTGGAGATAAGCCCCAATGGAACTTGTCTGTACTTGCATGGGATAAAGCTATAAACGATTTCCAGACACTCCCTGATCAACTAAAGACCAAGTTATTGACAAAGCACATAGAATTGGAAAAATGTGTCCTATAAGTTTTTCCCAAATTATAGTTAACGATATGGTTCCATCATCATTTGGGGAGAATGGAGTTGGTGGTTGTCAAACACACCTTACAAAGGAAAGGAATTGAAGTATTTTCGATTGATAATTTTACCAGATATAAAGGATTCATATATTATGAAACCATTAGACCATCTGGAGAACACATTTTATCCATTATCAAATATATAAAAATCTCAAAATTTTGGGTTTCAGTTCGTTGAATGGTGTTATTGATTAAACCACCCAACAAACAATATAAAATCAACAACAGCCAACCAAAAGTAGGGGAAAAATTTTGAGAGAGAAAGATTTTTAGGAGAAAACTCTGATAGAGGTATGCTTGGAGCAATGAGGTTTTTCATTTTATTTTATCATCTATCCTCTCTTTTTTGTAGGGATTGACGGGATTGTTGACAACATGGGGTCTTGCGAAATAGTGAATCAACGAAGGAGGATGAGATTGTTTGGTTTTATAAGGTGAAGTATGTTCTTGTTAGTTTGTTGTATATAAGCCTGATTTGATTTCAGCGTTGATCAGTTTCTGATGTGCAGGTCTTCACCTTCTGTTATCACCGCCATCGCTCCATCCCGTTTGGCTAAGCTCTCTTCTTTCTTTTCACTCTTGGTCCTTCTATTGTAACCTTGTTCTAGAATGGCTAGAGACCATATACCTGGCCCAAATCTCCGTAGTGATTTGTAATTCCAGAACTCCATGAATTGTATGAGGAAATCCTTTAACTTGAGATCAAAATCCTTACGCTTTAAATTTGTTTCTGATTTGTTTTCTTTCATTTTAGCTTTCTCCATCTTTATTAATCCAACACTTCAAATAAAAATTAAAATAAAATAAAGATTATAATGCACTATGGTTACTGTAACATGATGTATATATGTTTCTCTCATTGTAGATTTTTTTTAAGGTATAAACTTTTATTATTTTGTTTACTTTTGTAATTAATTTAGTTTTAACTAAAAAATGTTAAAGTACCAATCCTTTACATTACTTTTAAATTAATGTTTCATAATTATTTTTTGGGTAGTTATTAAATCTATTTTTTTTTTTTTATTAAATTACTCTTTTAATTAATCACTTAGGAATTAACCTTCTCTAACTTTTGTTAAGTTTTGACTTTTGCTAAACAAATATAAAACAAATGCCTCTTCATTTTTTTTTGTTATTTTTATTATTTGCATTTTCATTATTATCTAGTTTTGTTATTTTAAATGTATAAACTCAAACATAAAAGCATAAAAATCGCAAATCGCATAAAAATCAAATATTATTAGAAAGTAAAATACATGGCGAAGGACTCACGCTTGGACTATAGGTTAGAGTATTTTTGTCCTGGAGCTCAATGTGTCTTTTTGTTTGGGGCTTTAAGCTTAGGGTAACATTCCCATCTCTTCTCTCCTAGCCCCACGAGAGGTTGAAATGTTGATATTGGGGACTCTCTAGTCCCTCGACGTCAACATATTTTTGGCGACCATACTAGGGATGACTGTTCAATGGTTCATTCCTAGTTTTGTTTTAATTCTTTCATATTTACCTTTTTCTTTCTTAAACCTCAATGTCTCAACCAATTGGAAGCTTGTTTGGTGGTTGTAACTATGTGGTTTCAGCTACCGATCCTGGGAAGGTAATTCACAAGTATGGAATCTTTAAATTTGAGGAAGACCTAAACAACTCCCTGTGGTTTGTACCCACTCCCTTGAAGTTTGCTCATCTGGTTCATCCCTTACCTCGCAAATTCAAGCAACATTTTCCTTTATTTCATGGTGATGGAACTGTTACAGTGGTTGAACATATTCGTTCATTTTCAAATGCCTACATCATTCTTGGAGTTAATGATAATGATATTTTCATGATTTTGTTCATGAGTTCCCTTCAGGGAGATGCCACTTATTTATTTTCCAACCTTCCTGATGAATGCATCTTTACATTGTTTGAAATTTCTTACTAGTTTACTTCTACCTTTGGGCATTTGGATAATCCTTATGAGAATGTTAGGATATTTAATCATTTACATATGAAGGATAGTGAAGGAATTCTTGCATTTAACCTTGGGTTTATCAAGTCATACAATTCAAATTTCTACTCTCGTTCTCCTTACCAAATTGGTTGCCTTTTTGCATTACTACGAACTTCTACCTCCTCTTTACCGATGGTGGTTGGAAGAAAAGAATGTTCCAAACTTAGAGCTAGATCTATCCACTTGACTTGTCTTCGAAGAGAAAATCCGTAGAACAGGTTACTCCTTTGATATTCATGATTCACACAGGGATTTGTCTTCTTTAATCCCCATCATCAAGAGTTTACAAGATCGCATGTTCATTCTTGAGTCTCAATCTTCAAATCATGATGGGAGTATATCTTGGGAGACCTCTCTCCTAGGGCCTAATTATAATGAATCCACTACTTGTAGACAATATCTTGGATGTGAAGAGGATCATGATTATGTCATGATGCTTGATGATCAATCCACATCTCACATCCCAAACATCACCCTTCTTAAACCTCATGAAAAAACTCAATCCCAAAATCATCTTTCATTTCGAGCCTTTTATCTGCACGCATACGATGGTGAATTTGATTACACAGATGAAGAAACCAAGGCTGATCATGTCAAACCAATTTATGATGCATTTTTATTTGTTGATAATTCTAATGAGTGGTCAAATGATGTAGACTAGCATGACTTTAATGATACAGTTGAGAAGTCCTCTTTTGAAGATATTTATGAGTTCAATCAAGATATTAAATTGTATAACATTGTTGTTGATCCTTTTTTTCAATCAAGAGAGGTTAGAGAATTTGACACTAGCAGGAATATCCCTCCTAAGTGCACTTTTTCCTTCAATGAATACGACTATTTTAAATACATCCCTATGTTTTTTAATCCATGTTATGAATCTTCTTTGCATCATGAGGACCATGTTCCTAATAGAAAGGTCTCTAGAGGTGATACTAATTTGTTTGATCAATTCATTGATTATCCCTTTAATGTACAAACCCTAAAACCTAAATCTAATTCAATTGATACCTTCATCATTATTGGCAAAGCATCTGTTGGTTGGCATGTCTTGGATATTGGTGATCATTTCTTTTGGCTATTGATTAATGATTTCTCCGCACCATACACATCTATTGGTTGGCATGTTGGCAGTCCCTCCACGCAAAAATTTTTCAAACTCATAATATCTGCATGCAAAGCAAGTGACACATTCCTTTACGCTAATTTTCATTTGAACTGAGTCCAAGCTAATGGTTTTCTTTTCCTCTGTACATAATTAAACAAAATAATAATAATAATAATAATAATAATAAAAATCAGAAAGGGTAAATTCGTTTTCATTGACTTCACAATTATTTATTTTATTTTCTCGCTTTTATTCTGCTTTCGTTTCTTTTTATTTCTTTCTTTTTTTTCCCCTTTTGATGGTCAGAATGTTAAGAACCAAATATCAATATAGCATAGAAAAACCTCAGAAAAAGTACTCAATGCCTTGAAAAAGAGATAATTTCAGATAATAAGCCTCTTCGAGGGGGCAACCTCCTTTTACACCACTTAAATGTTCAAGTACAAGATGATTCAAAATGAAAATGTCTCCTTGGTATATA
>JASDQU010322468.1:0-13040 GCA_032191745.1 Picea mariana | reverse complement strand
GCTTTTTCTCTTGTTAAAGCTGTTGAGAAATTTTGCCACTTTATCTTAGGTAAGCACATTCTGATAAAAGTTCCTTTACCCGCTATTAAGTTTTTTCTCTCACAGACTTATCTTTCAGGGAAGCTTGCACATTGGCTTGCCAAGATCCAGGAGCATGATCTAACCATCATGACTTCTAAATCTATTAAGGGACATGCCTTAGCCCTTCACTTAGCTCAGCATGCTGAAGCAAGTGAATAAATGGATGAATAAGATAGATCTCTGTCAACACTATTTTATATTGACATTCAAATCCTTCCTATAATTGAACATCCCTGGTACAAGGATCTGGTGTATTACTTGCAAAATCAGAGGTGTCCAAATAACTTAGATACTCATCAAAGGAGAAGGTTCCGTCTTGAATCTTCCGCTTACATCATTTTAGGAGAATTCTTGTTTAGGAGATCTACCGATGGTATGTTACTTCGCTGTGTGAATAATGAGGAAACACATAAATTGTTACAAGAGACCCATGGATCTTCAAATTCTGTTATTCATGTAGGTGGCCACTTTTCTGCTAAAACTAATGCTTTTAATATTATCAGTAAAGGGTACTATTGGCCTTTAATTTTTCATGATTCTTATAAATTTTCAAGATCTTGTGACAAGTGCCAGAAGTTCGTTGGGAAAGAATGTCTTTCTGCCATGCCTTTACAACCTACCCTCTCTGACTTTCCTTTTTCAAAATGGGGTCTGGACTTTATTGGTCCTATTAATCCTCCATCTTCAGCAGGAAAAGTTTTTATTTGGACAACCACAGACTATTTTACGAAATGGACTGAAGTTGTCCAACTTAAGCATTCACAGGATGAGTAGGTTATTTCTTTCCTTGAAACTAATATCTTTTCCAGGTTTGGTCTTCCTTTGGA
Organism: Picea mariana; assembly: GCA_032191745.1. Lineage (NCBI taxonomy): Eukaryota > Viridiplantae > Streptophyta > Pinopsida > Pinales > Pinaceae > Picea > Picea mariana. Next base: position 12,132 of record JASDQU010322468.1, on the reverse strand, counting down.
GATTATTACAGAAAACGGTCTCACTTTTATTTCTGCTAAGCTGACTCAGTTTCTAGCTAAACTAGGAGTTAAACATTTTACCTCATCAACTTATTATCCTCAAGGAAATGGGCAAGCCGAGTCTACTAACAAAGATATGGTTAGAATTATCAAGAGGCTCATTGAAGATAAGCCTCGTTAATGACACACTCTCCTCACTTACGCCCTTTGGGCATATCACACTACCACCAAGGTGAGCACTGGTTGCACTCCCTTCCAACTTGTTTATGATCAAGAATCCATTCTGCCTACCGAGCTGGAAATTTCTTCTCTAAGGCTGATGCTACAGGTTGAAGAATTAAATTCTTCCAATATCTCTCAAAGGATAAATGCACTCTTGGCTTTAGAGGAACAAAGGACGTTTGCCTTGGATAACATAAAGAGAATACAACAAACTGTTAAACGATATTTCAATAAAAGTACAAAAGCTGTCAAATTTAAGGTTAATGAGAAAGTCTTGGTGTGGGATTCAGCTCACGCTGATAGAGGAAGGCATTCACAGTTCCAAAAGTTATGGCCGGGTCCTTTTAAAATCGCTTTTGTCTTGGGTGCAAACTCTTATATTATGAAGGACTTGGAAGAGCGATTGTTTTCCTATAGCACCAACAGTTCCCACTTAAAACACTATGTGGAACCAGCTTGAAAGTTTAAATGTTGTATTGAATTATTCCTGTATTATAGTTTTGTTTCATTGCTTTGATTTTGCTTTGCTGTTATTTCTTTCTGCTGTTTTATTTCTTTTATTGACTTATTTTCTTGTTAGAAATAAATTTTTGGATCAATTTTGCCACATCGATGCTATTTTGCAAGTATTGTTGATCAATAACAAACAGGTTACACAACTATCATGATGTCCCCCCTTGAAGACATCATTGAAATTGCTATCTACTTCAGTATTGCTGTTAGAGTTTTTCTCCTTAAAACAAAGAACACTTTTACCATGATTAATTGAATGTTATGCATACATGAATAACCCCCTCATATGTCACATTTTCCATAAGTTATTCCCTAAATCTCAAATCATCTTTTCCCTTAAACTGCTCACTTCCCCTATTGCATAATCATTCTGATATACATTTCTTGATCTAATGTTCACCTGATCTATGAAACTAGACAGTCTAACTTCTTAATCTGTTGGAAACAAATTTTCCTGTGGAGTTGCCAGTTTGTTGACGTTTAAAAACACAATGATGAATACTGCTCACAAATGATTGCCAAACTCTATTATTTATAATAATAATAATAATAAACTAGTAGGTGGGACCCCCATGTAGACTAGTGGTGCTATGATGGATATGCTGCACTCATATCTTGTTGCTATTGTGATGATAATAACACAGTTTTCTACAGTTGATGATTCAAATTATGGTTTAAAAATGTTTTGGTGACATAAGATGATGGTTGATTATTGCATGGCACTAGATTGTTTTGATGTCCATTTGCAAATTATATTAAGGCTGCCTTATGGATAAAAGGATCATTATTGGTTTGGTTTGGCATTGCAATTAAACATGGTTAATTGTTTTACTTATGATCTTGGAAATGGATGATACAGGAGCTTTTTCAAATTAAAGGACTATATACAAGCCTTAAGGTTATGTGTAATTGTGACAAAAAGAGGGTGCATAAGCCCTTGCTACTAGACTTATGCACTTGTTAAAAGGTATATGTGGAAGCACATGTGATAATATTATGGCGCATTGAAATTGTTAAAAGATTTTGAGATTACTTTGGGTGGCACATTATGTAAATGAATATGGAAATGGGATATTTGGTTGAATTAATGGTTAATGTTATGGTGGATTTGCTGGCTTGTATGTTGAATTGAATGAGGTTGGGGAAGGAAGCGACGCGCATTTACTGCACGTCACTCAAACAACCCTCGAGGCCCGTCACCCAAGCCATACTTGCATTTGGTTTTTTGGCTCTAGTGGTTGTAGATGCTCCATGATTTTTGGTTGTGAAGAAAGATACATGCTAATTCTCTCCCTCGAGCAAGCTTTTCCAGGTATGGTTCCTTATTTTTCCATCCATGATGTTTCCTCTGTGTTATGAATCGATTTTTGGCTCATAATGACTTGAGGTCTGTGTTTTTCTTAATTTTTTTTGGACTGTGTATGAGTGCTATGCTTATGGTTTCTTCTCGTGAATATTCTGACGTTCGACATTTTGGAAAAGAGAAATGGATATACTTTGCTGTCTGTAATCTGTGCATGAGTTATTGGATAAATAACAAAAGAGGCATGCTTGGTCGGCTTGAGTTTTTTGGTTTGGCCCTCTGTGGAAATTTATGTTTTGATTGGCAAGCTCTGAGATTTGCGCATTGGTTTTGCAACCAGTCCTAGTGTTAAGTTTTACCACTCCTTTTCATCTCTGTGGTTGATATGTTCGTTTCTTTGGGTTGAAATGTGAGCTATTAAGAGTTGGAGTGTTTCTCACCATGTCTTGGCCGAGCCCCTAACTATTATGTATTATGGCATTGCCCCCATTATCGCTGTTGCTTGGAAGCTTTGCACAGTCGGGTTTAGTATCACCCAAAACTTTAATGGAAGCTTGTATATGTTTTGGTTTGCCACGAGTTGTGCTAAGGCATTCTCCTCATAGTGTTTTTAAGAATTTGCTTCCTCTCGTCTCCGTTGGAGGTGGCTGACTGTTATGTTTTGGTAACCTTCACTGTCAAGAATTTTGGTTAAAGGTTATGTGTCTGTGGTGATTTTAAAAGGGGCATGAGTTGTCTGTTTCTTCGAAGACTATCCCTCGATTGAGCCATCTGTTGTTGCTTCTCTGTGGTAAATTTTTAAAGGGAACGCGTTATCTACGTCCCTAAAGAATTATTCATCTGGTCGAGCTATTTATTCTTACTTCCATTTGCTGTGTTAAACCCTAAACACAATCTTGGTCTCATTTCAATCTTGTCAAGAGTAAAAGAGACACATGTGTGTGCTTGCTCACTGGGCACGATTTGGCTCTGTCTCTCATTGGGCATTTCTTTTAAAAGAAGTCTGTACATGTTTAATTTATGAGAAACTTAGGCTCAGAGTTGCATGTTATTGGTTGAATGCTATTCCAAATCAATACTTATGTTGATTAAATGCCCGTGTGTGATTAGATTCGGGCCCAATTATGAGTTTTAACACCCAATTGATTAAGACAAACAATTGTAATAATGGTTAATACTACGCATATTCTTACTTGATTTTAAAGAACAAGAATTGGTTATTAATGGCTAAAGATCACTGTGCGTCTTCTATTGGTTTAAAAGGAAAAAAGGTTTAGCATTGGAATATGAAAGACTGTGGCTCAAAGGGTTATAATGTTATTATAAAAATGGCAATGATGTTATTATGACTGTTGTATAGATATTATATAGATGCAAGGGCTTCAATATTGAGTATTTTAGGCACATGAATTGTCTTTGTTTGAAGTTAGCAAGCATTATGTAAATAAGTCATAGTTAAATGGTTTTGGTTTAAAAGTGAATGATTATTGGATTGTGGGGTCTGAATAGAGTTATGGTTGTTGTTTGATTCGATTTATTTTATGAACATTATCCATATTTTATTCCATCTCATTATATCACTTATTTCGCTCATTATACCCCTCCTCATACTCCCATTACCATTTTTGGCATCCCTGTTCTGTAAAATAAATTAAAAACTCTCTATAACAATGACAAAAGATATGACACAAAAATAGGCGGCAGCTGATATTTTTGGTATTTGATTGCACAATTAAATTATTTAATGAATTGTTGAGCAATACTCGTGTATTTGTCCCCTCTCATTATATCACTTTTTCTCTCATTAAACTCCCTCTAGATATCCCATGAACCCTATTCACCCCCTTCTCACTTGGAAATTATTAAATAATTTTTTATGGATGGATTTGCATGGGTCTTGTGTCAATTTCTGAGCCAATTGTTGTTTCATGCAAGCAGAATGTCATGTATGGTTTGTTAAGGGCTAGTTACTAATGAATTGTTGCATACATGATGAATTTATTCAACAAGGGCAGCCATGGAAAAAATAATAGAGGAAGAGGTAACTAGAACAGAGAGCCTAGAAGGCCTAGATTCTTTATTCATTTTGATGCTAACCCCCAGGTGTTGAACCAATTGTTCCAAGCTGGGTTCTTCAACTGGATTGGGCAAGGGATAGTACAACCTCGACCAGAGAGACCTCCCTTCCATCCTCAAAATATCCCTGGTATTCATGTGCCTCCTCATGTGTCCTTACAACTAGAGGTTCTTGCAAATGATGGATGGTAGGATATTGTCAATCCGACAATATCTCACCATCATGGCTGGCCCAATTTGTCATTGCCCCCTCCACCACCTGTAAATCGTAATTTTCAAATTGCCCTTGCACATTCACCTATTCAATCCTCTCATGCTAACAAACGAATTAAAACTGATGTCCCCCACATGCAAGATAAAGGCAAAGCTACTGCTGCCCCTTCCTCTCCTTCAAATGACTTTTCAAATTAGTGTCCTCCCATATGCATCTGAAGGATAATTGTTCCCATGTTATTAGTGAGATACACCTCAAGGTTCGAATCAACCAAAGGCTACTTCCGGGAAGTCAAAGGGGGATAACAATGATAAAATAAGGATTGCCTCTCAAAGTGGCAAGTATGGATTTTAATTTATGTGTTTTATGATTGAGTTGTTGAAGACAGTGGTCTGTAAAAATTTTTGGACAACAAGCTATTTTTTGGATATTGTGGATTATGTGAATATTTACATATTTTTGGATATGATTTGAATTATTTATGATATTTAAATATTCAAATTTTGAAGGTATTTAAGGGAGTTACAAGGCGTTTAAATGATTATCCAATTGTGTGTATTTTTGAAAAGAATAAAAGACCGGAGTCACAAGGGGTCCCACATACTTAGTTATTATTAAATAAAGACCCTTAATTATTATTATTATTATTATTTCTCCTAAACTAAAATTAATTAAGTTCAACTAACTTAACAAAAAGAAGTAGTTGAACTACTTCAACTTATTTGGAATGCATAAAAGCCAAATGAGAGGAAGAAACAAAAAGAGAATAGAAGGAGAAAACAATACTAAGGTTTTCTCTTTTGTTTTCATGAGATAGTTTCAGCTTTCATTCATTCTTGAGTTCATTCAAAGCCTAATTCTCTTTTTGATAGCAGGGTCCTATTGTAGATAGAAAGGTTCAGAACTGAACCAAATCACTCAGATGCTTGTTTTAAAGGTGTTGATCTATCTTTGATAGTCTGTGTATACTTGTATGTTTATGGATTAAGTTTCATAGCTGATAAAGGATATTGTGCAGATTCAAATTGGCAACACTCTATGGCAATTTGATCTAGATTATAAAGTTTGGTTTTTACTTCTTGTCAGAGTCCTTTTGTATGGTTTTCATAGGATCTCTAAATTAGACTTTGGTCCATGCCCTCACAAGGATTTTGTAAATAGAAAGATACTTTTGATTTCTTGGAATTAAATAAAGTAGATGGCTATTCTATCTCATTTGTGTGTATCTGTGACTTGGTTACTTTTTCTTTTTGATCTCCACATTTACTTTCTGTAATCCGAATATTTTTCAGAAAATTATATAAATTTTTTATGTTATTTTGCAACATTCTTTTCATAAAAAAATCAGCCTAAACCCTTGTAATTAATACTTGTGGATTGGGAAAATATTTTTGAGGCTATAAAACATAGGGTGATATTCCCGACTATCTTGTCTTAGCCAGGAAAGATTTGAAAATGCTTGAGTAAGATAATTCATATATTTTCCTCAACACTTGGTATATAAATTCTGAAGGCCTTGGAGACCTAGTATCCAACAAATCCTCCCTTCTTTCATGAAGGGTTCAACTTGTTTCTCTTCTCTTTTAGAATGTGTACAAATACTGAACATCCAAATATTTTGAGATGGCTTACTTCTGGCTTATTTCCGAAGATCATCTCTTCGGGGGTCTTGAACCCAAGTGCACTATGGGATAATCTGTAATGTACATACACTATTGTTCTTGTTGCTTTTTCCCATAAGTGCATTGGAAGATCTTGATCATGGATCATAGTCTTCATTGCTTCCATTATAGTTCTGTTATTTCTTTTTGCTACACCATTTTGTTGAGGATTGTAGGGAGTGGTGAACTCCCTCTTGATCTCGACATCTTTACAAAAGTTTACAAACTTTTTTAAGGTGTATTCTCCTCCATTATTTGACTCGAGTATCATGATATTTCTTTCAAAGAGATTCTCTATCATGGCTTTGAATTCCTTGAATTCACCGAACACTTCATATTTTGATTTCAAAAAGTAAACCCAGGTCTTGTGAGAATAATCATCAATAAATGATACATAGTATACATACCCACTAATGGAGGTTGAGGGAATTGGGCCATATCCATATGAGTTGATGAGCTCTAAGACTCCTTTTTTTTTATTGTCGCTCTTCAGAAAAGGGTTCTTGATGTTCTTTCCTTGTGCACATCCATATCACACACCTTCATGGTCAACCTTGAATTCTGGTAGCCCTGTGACTGCCTTTCTTACATATGGTAATGCCTTGTAATTGAAGTGAGCTAGTATTCTATGCCAAATTTCACATGGATTCTCAATGGAATGAGTCAAGGCTGCTTCTGAGTGACCTCTTAGCTTATACAAGCCACCTTCTTGTGTTCCAATAACAATTGCATCTTCTATGGTTTTTCCTTTAAGCCACATAAGAAATTCTCCATTTATGAAAGCAACTCTGAAGCCTTTCTTATCTACAATTGAGATAGAAAGTAAGTTCTTTGTAAAACCTGGTACATATAGTACATCCTTCATCTTCATTGGGGTCCCTGAATCAAGTTTGTAATTTGATTCTCCTACTCCTTTGATAGGGTACTGGTAATCATCTCCAAGTGTAACTTTTCAGGGAAAGTTCTTTTCTGTAAGGCAAGAGAGAATGTCTGTTTGACCTGTCATGTGCTTGGAAGCACCACTATCTATGAGCCAAGTATCCTCACTAGGTGACACTGATCCTGCGAGGGAAGAGACTAAGACATAGTCTTCAATCTGTTCTTTTATCATCTTTGTGGGTGGTTCTTCATCTTCAACTGTATGGGCATGGTGCCTTCTATTTATCTTCTTGTATTCTTCTCTTCTAGTTGGACAATTCTTAGCAATATGTCCCATCTTGTCACAATGGTAACATTGGTAGTATGAGAAATCCTTTTCTCTTCTTTGACCTTTCTAAAACTTCTGGAATCTCCTTGGAGGGTGAGATTCTTTATGGATGAGTTTATTTGGGGAGTGAGACTCCTTATGTTGATGAGTTTCCTTCTTGAAGTAAGACCTCTTCCTTCCTCCTTTAGTATGAGCAACTAGGGATTGATCTTCATCTCTTGATAATATTGCTTCTCGTTTAGCTACTCTTGCTTCTTCTTGAATACATTCTTCCCACAGACTGTTAAAATGTAGTTCCTCCTTTCTGGCACAAATGGTTTGGATGAACGCATCCAAAGGTCTTATGATACCATTATGAGCTGTCATTATGAGTTCATATTCATCTAGAGTATCACCAATTGCTTCTAGCTGTTCCTTGAATTGTGATATTCTAGAGAAATATTCATGAACAATTTCTCCTTTTTGCATCCTTGTACTTTTGAGCTCAGTTCTTAGATTCATCTTCCGATTGATGTTCTTTCCTTCATACATTCTGGTTAGGGCATCAAACATTTCTTTTGGAGTTTTATTTGAAGCCACTCAAGGGATCAAGTGATATTTAATAGAGTCTGTAATGATTCTTTTGGCCCTAACCGTATCCTTTTGGTGTTTTGCTTTAGCTGCAACATCGGTAGGTTTTGGTACATCTTCTTTAATAAATATTGATAGGTAATTCTCTTCAAGAATGTGTGCAATCCTATAATTCCAGGAACGAAAGTTATCCACACCTTCTAGCTTGTCAACAAGCTTAGTACTTGCAGACATCTTGACCCAGAGTTGGGAAAATGACCAAAAATTGAAAATGCTTAGAATTTAAATCTGAACTTACCAGGAGGTGTACTTGGCTGAGGCGAGTAGCCTGGTACAGCCAAATTTTATAAAATCCAAAATTTTCCCCTTCAAACTGGGCCTGTGAAATTCTGAACTAGTACTTCTAGCACTGGTTACGGTTTCCTGGTACCACTGAAAACTAGTGTTTCAATTTCTTGGAGTTCTGTCCACTGAAAAAGTGCGCTGAGGTTGCCAAAGAGTTCGCTAGGCTAGGGCACACTTCCTTGATGAGTTTTACGCTGGAATTCCTCTTCAATATAAATCCCTAATTTTCTTGTATGACAACAATGACGTTTTTGCTTATCCAATGAAAGGTGCTCTCTTCAGCTTAGGTTTGATACCATGTTAAGTTTTGAGCTATTATTGGGTTTCTTTTCGATTTACTAGATAACAATAACATAGGAAGGATCACTAAAAGAAACACAATCACAAGATACACAACATTTATCCTAGGAAACCCTCATGGGGAGAAAAACCAACAAAAAATTCCTTAATATAGATAGCCAATACAATGCCAAGACAATAAACCATAACACTAGAGAATATCCAACACTAAGCAATGTGCCTCTCTCTTCCTTCTTATCCCAACTGCAACTACCAAACTTGCGCACTTTATGAGCGAATGAGTGAGTGTGATAATGAGGCACTGGAAAGTTGTCTCTTCACTGGGCAGGGACAACTTCTCTTATTAGTGTCTAAAACCACTTTAATTAGGCCTGGGTGATGACTTCTTAATTTTCATAATACAATTAGGGTTTGACCATTCCACAAAAGGGGATTTGGTCAAGTACAATGCCCGACATGATCAATCCACAAAAGGGGATTGATATGATGAATACTAACTCAATAATTAATAAAATACTCTTTGCAGGTACAATATTTCAACACACTATGATGATTGAAAATAGTATGAAGTAAAAGAGCATACAAACAAAGATACTCTCAACAATAAACAAGAGACCAAAAGAAGAAAAAATATCAAACTGTTCAATCAAAGATTCAAAAACACTAAGAAATAAAGAAGTCACACGTTAAAGTCTTCAAGAATCAAGTAAGAGATAAAAGACAAAGAAATCAATAGACCCATGATCAATAATATTTCCTATGATTTCCTCTAATCAATCAGATAATCGAGAAGAGTGGCAAAAAGAAACCAAATCTGAGAGAAAAACATCGATTTGTAATCAAGAAAGACAACACAAACTCAATAAAGACTAAAATAATGAAGTACAACAAGTTTCTAGTCAACCAGGAGCCAAGAATAGACAAAATAAGTTCTAAGTTAGAGAAGAAGATCCAAAGACTAGACCCAACAAATAAGAAATCTTGAAAAATTTCCAGAAAGGGGAAATCAACGCTCTGGTAACCAAGACACCAGAGCACTCCCTAGAAGGCTTTGGGGGAGTGTTGATCAAGAAAGAACGCTCTGGCTTGAACTGCATGGGAGTGCTAGTTCTGAAGAAAGTTTGAGAAAAGCTCAAAAATATTAGTAACTCAGGAAGTTTCAGTAAGAAGCTATGTGAGACAACTATTAAATACAAAGGAGATGAAAACTTCAAACCCAATCAAAAAGTAGGATCTAAGGATAGGAAAAAGTCTCGGACGAACCAAGGGAAAAAAAACTGAAAGTACCTCCCCAGTGGAGTCACAAATTTCTGTTACGAAAATATTCCCCTGCAGATAGGTGAACTTTCCCTTGGATTACAGACCCTATACCAAGACATAAAATTACATTTTGACACTACCATTCCTATAGATTCATTTTATCCATCGAAAATGAGAGAATAAGGGGAAGTATGATGTACCTCATTTACAACGTTTGTCTAAGCTGCTCTAATTCGCAAGCTCCAAACATTACTTGCAATGGACAACAAGAAACAAACGACTATTTCCTACTCTAATGGATTAGACAAAATCAATCGATCTATGAAGATTAAGACAAGAATAGACAATCACATGTGAATACATACTTGAAGGAAATAGGCTAAGTATAATAATGAGATGTTCAAAAGGAAACTTACAATCTTCAGATGATGTTGCAACAACCTCTCCAAGTCCTCCTCATCAAACCCTTGCTCGAAAGATCTACAATCAAAATAACAATGCTTTGCTGATTTCTCCTCCTTTTCACCATGGAAATGCCTCCATTTATAGGCTTTGAGAGGCTCAACTAGCTTGGGTATATTTGGAATTAGTTGAGGATATGGCTCTAATAGTTGTGATATCTTCCTTAGATGCAACCCTGGAGTCAGATTCGAGCCAAACTAACCCAATCCATCCATAGATGTCTTTAGAGGAAAGTGAGATTTCCTCCAAGATTCCCTCAACCAACTCAACGCTCCATTTAAGTGGACAACAGAGCATTGTAGTGCTCCCCCTGAGATGGACAAGGAGCACTAACACTCCCTAAGTAGGAGAAGGGGAGAACTGATCTTCCAAAAAGTCATCAAGATGAGTAAACCCTTAGTAAAAATACTTGTTCCGACTGTCAGATGACGAGGCTTCTTCTTGTAACCTGTTTTAGGGGTTGTAGCAAATGTTTTCATGGTGTCGTTCGAGATGCGACACTTAGGAAAAGCGAATGCGACACTTACAACACTTGTGACAATAAAAGTGTGATACTTGCAACACTTGTGACAATGAAAGTGCAACACTTGCAACACTGTCGAAGTGAGGAGTTTTGATGTGTAACATGTATCCATTCAAGAACCAAGATAAAATTTTTGTTTTCCATAGAGGATCCATGTTGATGAGATGGATGGGCCATAGGCTTACCGTTTACATATCATTAAGGGATCCAACAACATTTATGCACCTATGATATAATTGATGAAGGAATGGTGATTCAATTGAGACATGTGACTAGAGTAGAGTTGTAAGCTATTAAAGTAGAAGATTCCTAAGGTTCTAGTGTTATGTTTCCCAATTCAACAAATTGTTTTAGGTTGATTATGATATGAGTGGACTAGCTATTGGTGTAATTTTAAGTCAATATGAGAGGGCATAACATATTTCAATGAGAAGTTAGATGAAGTGCAAAAGAAGAACTCGACATATCACTTGGGCTTCTATGCATTATTACAAAAACTAAAATTCATTAATAATTAGGTGAAGTTTAGCCAAAATCATATAAGGTGCATAGAGTACATGTATGGATATATATTTGTGTTCGAGAAAAAAATCATAAAGGAGATCAAAATTGGGAATGTAATAAGATGAAGAGAATTGATGCTAATTCTAATAAACAATGAGATTGTTGAATTCACACAAATAAAAGATATGTATGCACATGATAAGTATTTTTCATAGATATGGGAAAGATAAAAAAAAAACAGTGTTGTAGGGAAAAAGTGTAGAGTTGGAGTACTTTTTACAAGATGAATATTTGTTTAAATGTAAACACTTGTGCATATCTAAAGGCTCAATGCACACAAATTTGATCAAAGAGATAAACAATGGAGGATTGGCAAGACATTTTAGGTAAGATAAGACCATTAGTTTGTTAGAGAAAAGGTATCATTGGCCGAGTTTGTGCAAATAAACGAGCAAGTTTGTGGCGAGATGTAGAGTGGACGGTTGAAAAAGGAACAAGTTAGAACATAGGATTGCATATGTTATTTCCAGTACCAAATTTGTTGGGAGGATTTATTCATGCATTTTGTACTAGGTCTGCATAGAACACAACAAGGTTTTGATGCTATGTTTGTTTTGGTTGACAGGTTTTTGAAGATATCATGTTGTATTCCTTGTAAGAAGACTAGTGACATGACTTATTGCATTGAGTTATTCTTTAATGAAGTGGTACATTTTCATGGTTTGTCAAAGATCATTACATCATGCTGAGATATGAGGTTTCTTGGCCATTGTTGGAGAACTTTACAGAAAAATCTGGGTGTTATCACTCCAAGAAACCCTCTGTGGTTGCAGACCAGAGGTGCTTGGTAACTTAATAGATGAATGTTTTTTGTGTTTTGTAAAGTTGGATCAATGGGACAACTCGATACAGCTAATAGCATTCAAACATAAATATGATAAACAAATAGACAGTGCTCTCCAAGATTGGTTA
>JASDQU010322460.1:2300-13043 GCA_032191745.1 Picea mariana | reverse complement strand
CATATAACAAATAAGCATAAAATGAAGCAAACATACACAAGCAAAATATCAACAACACACATAGCTCAAATGCGTCCATGGAATTGAATCAGGGCTCTTCCTATAAATTCAATAACTGTACATGGAGGGTTCTTCACACATCTCTGCTTTGCTCTCTACTTTCTCCTGTGTGTATGAATCTGAATAATACAATGATACACGGGAGGGTGTCTATACCCCGTTTTCCCTCTCCAAACTAAAACTGTCTAATCTACAGTTAATTATTCTATCTACCTGCATTAATTCTAAGTAAATGCCTTAGCTACCTAAGGACTAGAGCTTATCCGCTCAATCGTCCGTTACAAGGTACGGTGCACTTCATCTCATCAAAACATTTATGTTTGGCGCAGCCATATATTACAATGGTTCAAAACTTGGATGCTGGCGCTTTCCAGCTGTTCCTTTTCTTCCATGCGCTGGCTCGCTTGATCGAGTGAGCGATGCTCCTGCATCAGAAAGGATCAACCCCTTCCTATTCCCAAATGCAGAAAGTTCCTTCGAGAGAAAACGTAGGGTCACAGTCGTTGGTCACTTGGGAAATGAAAAGAGCTGTGAAAAAGGGGGCCAAAGGCATCGAGTTCAGTCATAGAGGGGATCATCGCGACCTCCAGGTGCCATCAGACCCGATCACAATCCTGTTTTTCACTTGGAGTAAATGAAGGTGAGAAGGGGTGGTTGAAACCTCTCCTCATTCATTAAGTGTAAGGTATGGAGGGTTTAGAAAGCTATCTGCCCGAGAGGGTCCTGTGTACCGATTTTTCAAAGAAGCCATATCGAGTCCTCAACTAGCTAGAGAGTTTTGCACATGCTAACTCGACACTTAATGGCTCAAATACCTCTCCTTCCAGGAGCCATGTGTAGTTAAGGTGGCATCTGACGAAGGATATCTGTTTGAATTTGACTGAAGGGACACCAAGCCTTGGATGACTGAGCATGCCTTTGTTGGGTGAATTTTTCTGAGTATATAGACTCAGTTTTTGTATTTTGTAGGGGTGGATGGTTGAGCTAGGCTCTCATTCTATAAGTTTTGATGTAGAACTGGTCGCTCTGGTTAATGTATGAGGCATTTGAGACTTCTTACTTTATGGATGTTAGCTTCTTTTTCCATCTCTTTGTTTACTATGTTAGAACAACTCGGAATTGGAGGATCCAGTCGAGTTGCGCTGTCGTAGGATGATGTAGGTTGGATCACTGCAACAGTTGCAGTGTTTCTAATCAGTTATTGTGTTTTCTCAGTGCTGGAATGGTTTGGAATTGGAAGATCTAGTCGAGTCACCCTTTAGCTCCTCAAAACTTTGGACCAAAAAGATCTTGGCTTCTGATTTTTTCTTCCTCAAGCTTCCGAAGGCCTGTTTCCTGAGGTAGTCATTCTCACCCTTCTCTTAAGTCTTCCATCTACCAACCTTTAATCAACTTACTGATGGAAGTTGGATCAATACCTCCCTTGCTTTCTACATACCAGACCCCGGTTCTTGTGTCAATGATGCTTTCCTGGGTCTCTTACCATTCGACCACCCCCATTTATTAAATCGTGACATAAAAACTGATGGTCGTCGGGCTCTACTCCTACAAGAAATCTAGAAGTGACTTCTGAGGCTAACACAACTTCTCACTAAAATAAGCAACTAGCCTATTATCCTGACTCAAGATTGCCCCAATAGCTAATCCACTTGCATCACATCTCACCTAATTTTTTTTTCCAAAATCTGGTAAGACTAGAATTGGTTGTTCTGTGATCTTCTTTTTCAACATTTTGAAACTTTTTTCAGCTTCCCCTGTCCATTTAAAAGACTTGTGTTTCTTCTTCACAATGTCCATCATGGGTGTACATATACCACTGAAATTTCTGATAAATTTTCTATAAAGTCTTGCTAACCCATGAAAACTTCTTACCTAAAATATGCTTCTTGGTGATGGCCATTCTTTGATTTCTCTCACCTATTCTGGATCCATCTTCAATTCATTTGAAGAGATCACAAAACCCAAGTATATTAGTTCTGTCTTCATAAAAGAGTTTTTCTTCAGATTTATCAACAATTTCTCTTGCTGCAACTTTTCCATCACCGATGTCAAATTCCTGAAGTGTTCTTCCTTTTTCTTTCTGAAGATTAGTACTCCATCTAGATATACTATGATAAATTTGCCTATGAATTCTTTCAACACTTCATTCATCAATCTCATAAATGTGCATGGTGCATTTGTCAACCCAAATGGCATGACCAACCATTCAAACAAACCTTCATTTGTCTTGAATTTTTTTTCCATTCATCTCCCTCTCTCATTCTTATTTGATGATATTCACTCTTCAAGTCTATCTTGGAAAAATATCTTTCTCCACTCAAACAATCCATCAAATCATACATCCCTGGTAAAGGGAATCTGTACCTAATGGTTATCTTGTTGATGGCTTCAGAATCTATACAAATTCTCCATCCTCCATCCTTCTTTGGACTTAACACAATTGGTACTGTGCATGGTCTTAGGATTTCCCTAACTAAACCTTTATCCAACAACTCCTAGACTTGATTTTTGACCTCTTCATTCTCCCTAGGTGTCAACCTATAAGCTTCTTTGTTTGGTAAACTAGCTCCTAGAATAAGGTCAATATGATGGATTATACTCCTAATGGGTGGCAATGAGTGAGGTAATTCATCCACTACTATGTCAGCAAAGGTTTCTAACAGTTCTTGGATTTCTTCAAGAAAATATTCTACAGAAGTATTTGTAAGGATAACTCTAGGCTTCCTCACTACAACAAACTATATTTCTTTCTCCTTCTTGACTTCCTTCAAGATTTCCTTCCCACTCATGAGAAGTATTCTTGAACTAGCTCCCCTCTCTTGCTCATTGTCTTTTATTGGCAACAACATATGTGTCCTACCATTCTATTATAGGGTATAAGTATTCTTTCTTCCATCATGAATAAATTTTCTGTCAAACTGCCATGGTCTCCTCAATAAAATATGACAGACATCCATAGGAATTACATCACATAATATTTCATCCCTATAACCTCCTATTTTAAATTCAAATTGGCATTGTAGACTTACCATTACTTGATGTCCTTTCTGCAACCATGATACCTTGTATGGGTTTGAATGTGTAGTTGTATTAAACTCCAGTTTCTCTACCATCTCTGTGGATACTATATTTTCAGGGCTCCCACTATCTATGATCACCTTGCAAACTCTGTCTTTCATCTTGCAAGTAGTTATGAACAAAGTTGTTTACTGAACTGGATCCTCTACCTCCTTCTCTGGTTTAAGAAAATTTTTCCTCATCATGAGTTTCTTTCCTCCTTCTATTGCTTCTGCTTCCACATGCTTCTATGCTTCAACAACGTGTGATTCACCTCCTTCTTTTTTTCTCTTAGGAAATTCCCAAGACTTGTGCCCTGATTTTCCACAGGTATAACATTTAAATTTGCCTCCTCTGGATCTTCCTCGTCCTCTGGAAAATTAACTTCTTCCTCCATGTTGTCCTTATTTAGAACCTCCACCTTTCTCTGGGTGACTATGTTGTTTTCCAGCTTCGTGCTTCAGTTTCTAGAACTTCTCTCTGTCGGTTCCCTTACCTCTGCTTGAATTTCCTCCTCTGTTTCGTTGGCTTTGTTTCCTAGCCAATTTCTCTTCATATTTCAAGGTTGCTTGATAAGCATCCTTAACTTTACTAACATACATCATGCTAATATCCTCTTAGATTTCATATCTCATCCCATCGATATACCTGACAATTTTTTCATCTTCATTCTCTTTCTATCCAACCCTGATGTTTAGTCGGTAAAATTTCTCAATGTACTCCTTCAATGATAAGATTGTTTCTCTCAGGTTCTGCAATCTCTTGAACATATTGATTTGATAGTCCTTTGGGATAAATTTGGCTTTCATCTTGGATACCATCCTATCCCAGCTTTTAATTTTCTGCTTACCATTGCTCCTGCGTTCGACTTTCAATTCATCCCACCATAGCGCTACATGACGTTTTAGTCTTGTCACTGCATGCTTCACCACCTTGTCTTCTTCAACATATTCATAATCGAAGTATTTGTCCATAGCACATACCCAATCCAACAATTCTTCGACTTCTAAATTTCCTTCATACATTTGTACCTCTATCCTTTCTTTGGCTCCTATCTTGGAAACAACTTTTATTAAGTGATCTTGTGTTGCATCCTCTGCCACATTTTCTTCGACCTATACTTCTTCGCTCTCAGATTCACTGATATCTCTAGCATCTGGTGCTCTCCTCTGTGATGTTTCCATTGCATCCAGTCTCATTCAGAGTTGCCTCATTTCTTCTTCCATTTCTGCATTCTCTCTACACCTTATGGGTGGCATGATTCCACTACGTCACCTAAAAACAGAAATCAAATCCTTGATACCACAAATGATATCAACTTACCTCCTTTCTCCTTTGTCTGATGTCTACAAAAAAACTTAATGACAACTCTAATACCACATGATGTATCCCCCCTACTCCCCCATAGGGCTACATGACCTCCCGGTCAAGGATCTACAGTTCTTGAGTCAAATGAACCTCTAAAACCTTAACGATCTCCTTTTGTATCTAAGAACAGGCTCTTCCGACTTCTTGGTGTAGGTTTGATAGCACCCACAACCTTTCCTTTCTTTCTCCTGCGAAACCTAAAAATGTTGGGCGTTAGATCCTTTTTTTGATAATACCCCTCTTGATGTGACCTTGGGAGATGACCTCACATCACCACATGATTGTGGGTACAACCAAAACTGGTTTGGGATCAAAGCACTTTTCAGCCCACAATTCTCTTCGAACCTCCACGTGTCCTCTTGGAAAAACCATGGTATGGATTGTAGCCCGCCCTTATTTTAAAGTCCGCACAACTCCTATCTCCACATTTCTATGGGATCATCGATCTTGCAATCTTGACGATACTGTTTGAACTGGTGGTTCATATCTACGCTTTTCAAATCTACAGACCAGATCTGTCCCTTCTCAATCAATGGTCGAGATCACCTCCGTGATTCATGTTTCAGGATTTTCAAATCTCAAACCCCGCTTCCTTCCATACGTCAATCCTCCACAGTTGACGATATGCAGACACATGTCCTCTCAATCGACGGTCCTACCTTCACTTCAGGTGTTTGACCTTTCAACTTGGATCAACAGTCCTGTGGCCCTCCTCTCAATCTACAGTCGAGATCTCCTTCGGGTCTTTGGACTTCTGAGATCTCAAATCTCAAGATTCACCCTTTTCCAAATGGATTTTATTTGAAGGTTGTGATCTACCGACACATGTCCTCCTGATATGATGATCGAGGATTACTTCAGGCCTTTACCCGGAGTGCAAGGATCTATGCCACATCTCTCTTAGATTCAACAACTATGAATCACTTTGGGACTTTACCCGAAGTCCATGGATTAACGTCACGTCTCCTCTAGATCTCATGGTCGATATTATACTTCGGGTCTTCAGGATTTGACAATCTCACTTCTCAAACTAAAAACCCACTACCATTTACCTGAAGCTCATGATCTGTTGACAAGTGTCCCCTCATATATTGATGGCTCACGACTCTTCAACTATTCGAGCTTCGGGTATTTCAACCTTTCACCTTTTTCCTTCCTCTAGATCTCACGACCTTTCAACACGTACCCTTTTGGATCTAATGGTCCAGAATTGCTTCGGCTCTCTGACTCTTCACGCTTCGGGAATATCAAGTCTCAAACCTTGATGATTCCTCTCTCCTGAGTGTGTGAAGAGCTAAGTCTCATGCACTTTGCTATGATCAGACAACTGTTGATCTCTTTCACTATGATCCAATGGCCATTGTCACTCCTCCTCTTGAGCTTTTGATCTTCTTATGACTTAGAATATTTCTTAGTCTTCAAAGGTTTCGATCCTTTGCTCCTCCTACGTGTCTGACTCTTGGATCTCGGCAACACTTATGATAAGTGTTATCTCTTCTGATATTGATCCTTAAAGGATTTTGATCTTCCATGCACACCTTGCATTCTCGGGGTTTCGATAACTCAGTTCGAAGGATTTCTTGAAAAGAAATTCTTCTCACCCACCTGGTGTTCCTCTATTCTGGTTCTTCGATGCTGATTCGCTTCTTGATGCTATGCACTCCTTACACTTGGTCTAAGTTTCCTTTGTTGTCTCTGAACTTCTCTGAGTCACTCCAAGACTCAGTCGATGCACTCCTTGCGTTCAATATGCACACCTTGCATAAGAGTGTTAGAAGAGATACAATTGAAACTTATCTAGTTTCATCACAACCTCATACAATCAACTTCTCGACAACCATACATGAACAAAATAAACTAAATAAAACATACATAATGTAAAATTCATTCAATCACACATTAAGATGAACCAGTCCAAGGATTTGGGACAATTTTGTCTGTTCAATTCATTCCTGAAAACAAATTACATAGTATTTCTTCTACTCTACCCTGTTCTACTGATCTCTCTGATCTCTATCTCATTCTCTCTATTCTATTACAATGCAACAACAACTATCTAAGGACTAGCTCCACTATCTCTCTCACCCTGTATGTAACCTATCCTATCAAATTCTTAGCGGTTACCTACTTTGTCCTAGTACAATAACTAACAGTTATTTCCATATAAGAGTCAACACTCCATATTTTCAACCCCTTACTATCGTATAAGACTTTACAAACAAGTTACATTTAAAAATGTTTATTTCAAAATATTTCAACAACTTGATTTACTCCCGAGTTAAATGTTGATTTGAAACTCTGTCATACTGAGAAGTCTTATATTTGCCTCCAAGCTTGCGTCTTTGACTTTGAAGGCAATGCTCCTGCATCATACTCCTCTGGTTAAAATTTTGATGGACTCTTGTCCATGAGCTCCTGCATCATTTTTCCATGCTTCAAAATATCAGGATCTGTGACCCAAATTACATCTTCCATTGGATGATCTTTCCACTTCATTAAGTATTTAGGATATGTCTTCCTCCTGGTTTTCTTTCCATCTCTCTGTTCAATGATTTTATCCATATGAGGTTTTTCTATTGTGGGCAATTTCTCTTCCCAATGAACTTGTTTCTGATCATACGATTCTCCTGCCTCATCTCTCTTGTAAGGGTACATGTCTGCAACATTGAATATCAGTGATGTCCCAACATTGTCTGGAAACTCAATTTCATAAGCATTGGCTGCGAATTTTTTGAGAATCCTGCATGGTCCTATCTTCTTCATCTTCAACTTGTTATACATTCCCCTTGGAAACCTTTCTTTTCTCAAATGAGCTAAAAATTCATCTCCAACTTCGAATTGAAGTTTTCTCCTCTTTTGATCAACTATGCTCTTATATTTTAGGCTGCTATCCTATAGCTTCTCTCCGACTCTGTCATGGAGTTTCTGCATTTCTGTTACAAAATCCTCTACTCTAGCACTTCTGAACTCATCTTGATTCAAATCTCTCAACTCTGTAATCCATCTTGGTTGTAAACCATACACAATTTCAAATGGACTTTTCCTTGTGCTCCTGTTCACTGAATTGTTGAATGCAAATTCTTCTAGTGCTAGAATTTGATCCCATTGACAACCTTTATCAGTGAATAAACTTCTTAATAAGTTTCCCAGACTCTTGTTTACTACTTCAATCTGTCCATCTACCCAAGGGTGATATGCTGAACTAAAGGACACGTTTTTCCCCAACCTCTTCCATAGAGTCCTCCAAAAGTGTCCTCTCTGTCTGAGACTATGCTCCTAGGAAATCCATGTAGTCTCACTACTTCTGTGAAAAACAAATTGGCTATGTGTGTAGCATCGTTTTCCTTCTGGCATGGTATGAAATGTGCCATTTTTAAAAATATTTCCACCACAACAAATATGGAATCATTCCCTTTTTCAATTCTAGGAAATCCCAAAACAAACTCCATACTGATTGCATCCCATGACCTTTCTGGAATTGGTAATGGCTGATACAAACCAGTGTTCTTCTATCTTCCTCTTGCATACTGACAAATTCTGCATTTGTTCACAAACTTTTTCACCTCTTCCCTCATGCTCGGACAATAATACGAATTACTTAGCTGTGCAAATGTCTTATCATGACCAAAATGTCTAGCTAAACCTCCACTATGTTTCTCCTTCAACTTGTTATCTCTCATTGAGCATTTCGTTATTCATAGTTGGATTCCTTTGAACAATAATCCATCCTGGATCAAATATTCAGTCCATGGGCTTCTATTCTCCCAACAAAGGATTCTTGCATGCCTCATAAGCTTCCGTAAAGTCTGGATCTTCTCGATACATCTCCTTGAGGTTTTCAAAACCTAAGGTCTTCACTTGAAATTCTTGTAAAATTAAACTCCTCCTGCTCAAAGCATCTACAACTTTGTTAGCAGTTCCAACAATATGTTTAATAAAAAAAGTAAAATTTTGCATAAATTCTACTCATTTTGCATGTTTCTGATTCAACTTTTCTTGCCTTGTAATAAACTGCAAAGCTTGGTTATCATTGTACAAGACAAACTCTTTAGGAATTAGATAGTGTCTTCACTTCCTTAAAGCTTGAATCACTGCATAAAATTCTTTTTCATATGTGGAATACTTCTTCTTGGTGTCATTTAACTTCTCACTAAAATAAGCAACTGCCCTATTATCCTGTCTCAATATTTCTCCAATAGCTAATCCACTTGCATCACATCTCACCTAAAATGTTTTTCCAAATTCTGGTAAGACCAGAATTGGTTGTTTTTTGATCTTCTCCTTCAACACTTCGAAACTATTTTCAGCTTCCTCTGTCCATTTAAAATACTTAAGTTTCTTCTTCATAGTGTCCAGCATGGGTGCACATATACCACTAAAATTTATGATAAACTTTCTATAAAATCTTGCTGACCTATGAAAACTTCTTACCTCAAAAATGTTGCTTGGTGATGGCCATTCTTTGATTGATCTCACCTTTTATGGATCCATCTTCAATTCATTTGAAGAGATCACAAAACCCAAGTATATGAGTGCCTTCTTCATAAAAGAGATTTTATTTAAATTTATCAACAATTTCTCTTGCTACAACTTTTCCATCACTAATGTTAAATGGCTTAAGTGTTCTTCCTTTATCTTGCTGAAGATTAGTATGTCATCCAAATATACTATGAAAAATTTTCCTATGAATTCTTTCAACACTTCATTCATCAATCTCATAAATGTACTTGGTGCATTTGTCAACCCAAATGGCATGACCAGCTATTCAAAGAAACCTTCATTTTTCTTGAATGTTGTTTTCCATTCATCTCCCTCTCTCATTCTTATTTGATGATATCCACTCTTCAACTGTATCTTGGAAAAGTAGCTTGCTCCACTCAAACAATCCATCAAATCATCCATCCTTGGTAAAGGGAATCTATACCTAATGGTTATCTTGTTGATGGCTCTAGAATATGTACATATTATCCATCCTCCATCCTTCTTTATACTTAACACAGTTGGTACTGCACATGGGCTTAGGATTTCCCTGACTAAACCTTATCCAACAACTCCTGGACTTGATTTTTGACCTCTTCATTCTTCCTAGGTGTCTACCTATAAGTTGCTTTGTTTGGTAAACTAGCTCCTAGAATATGGTTAATATGATGGATTATACTCCTAATGGGTGGAAATGAGTGAGGTAATTCATCTACTACTATGTCAGCAAAGTTTTCTAATAGTTCTTGGATTTCTTCAGGCAAATCTTATACATAAGTATTTGTAAGGATAAATCTAGGATTTCTCACTACAACAAATGGTATTTCTTTCTCCTTCTTGACTTCTTTCAAGAGTTCCTTCCCACTCATGATAAGTATGCTTGAATTAGCTCCCCTCTCTTGCTCTTTGTCTTCTATTGGCAGCAACATATGTTTCCTACCATTATTTTCTAGGGTATAAGTATTCTTTCTTCCATCATGAATAAATTTTCTATCAAACTACCATGGTCTCCCCAATAAAATATGACAAACATCCATAGGAATTAAATCACATAATATTTCATCCCTATAACCTTCTATTTTAAATTCAACTTGGCATTGTTGACTTACCATTACTTGATGTCCTTTGTGCAATGATGATACCTTGTATGGGTTTTATGTCAAATTGTCTTCAACTCCAATTTCTCTACCATCTCTATGGATACTATATTGTCAGTGCTCCCACTGTCTATGATCACCTTGAAAACTTTGTCTTTTGTCTTGCAAGCAGTTATAAATAGTCTTGTTTGCTAAACTAATTCCTATACCTCCTTCTCTGGTTTAAGAATAATTTTCCTCATCATGAGGTTCTTTCCTCCTTATACTTCTGCTTCCACGTGCTTTTGTGCTTCAACAACGTATGCTTCACCTCCTTTTTTCTTTCTCTCAGGACATTCCTAAGACTTGTGCCCTGATTTTCCATAGGTATAACATTTAACTTTTCCTCCTCTGGCTCTTCCTCGTCCTCTGGAAAAATAACTTCTTCCCCCATGTTGTTCTTATTTAGAAATTCCACCTTTATCTAGGTGACTATGATGTTTTCCAGCTTCATGCTTTGGTTTCTGGAACTTCTCTCTGTTGGTTCCCTTACCTATGCTTGAATTTCCTCCTCTATTTCATTGGCTTTATTTCCTGGCCAATTTCTCTTCATATTTCAAGGTTGCTTGATAAGCATCCTCGACTTTACTAACAGACATCATGTTGATCTCCTCTTGGATTTCATATCTCAACCCATTGATAT
>JASDQU010322451.1:1096-12153 GCA_032191745.1 Picea mariana | reverse complement strand
CAGAACAAGGCGAGAGAAACAACAACTGTCAGATCAACAAAAGGTGTGAAAGCTTTAACCACCGAAGTTCTTTGAAACTTCCCGTATTCGGTGATTTCATGCAAAGGTTGCAAAGGAGACAAAGTCTTCTAAAGTTCTGAAGTCCGAAACAAATCCTGCCCATCGATCCAAGAAGGAGACACACGTCAAACGATTGGTGATTCTCTCGTTTTCTGTTTGGGAGAAATAGAAAAAGAAGGTGATCAAAGATTCGAAGGCACAAGGCACGAAGCATATCTGGTCCATTGAAGATATAAGGTACATGCGTCATGTAATCCCACACTTCATATCTAGAGCACTTCAGAAGAAATAAGGATACGAGAATCCATAAATCCCGAAGCCCAGAGTTCATCTAGACCGTCCATCAACGAGGACATGGGATGCCATATCTCATAGTTCGGAGATTCGCATTTTGAAGGTCAGTCTGTCTTAGCAGTCAAAAAATCTTGAATGTCAGAGTTTCGAAGAATATCTTGGTCGTTCCTTGCAGAGTCCAAAGGATCATTGAATATACACCTCTATGGATTGTTTGTCACCTCGACACCTCACGAGTTTTGCGATCAAAAGAGATGAAGGATCGCCATAGCCCAAACTCCTGAAATAAATCTGATTCATATATCTAGATAGGTAATTGAGACCGTCGATCTCTTCCCCTTGTTTGGAAGTTTGTGATTTTGGAATATTGTGAGGTAAGAAAGGAATATCACCCAAATCCCTGAAGGCTCGAAGGCTCGAAGTCCCGAAGTAATTGTGGATCGTTTGATCTCAAATAAAAGAGGATCGTTGATCTTTGTAGCACATACCTTATTCGACAATTCGGCTATTCGGAGAAATTAAGACCTTCACACGTCTTAATCCCCAATGCCCAAAGACCCGAAGCACCTGGTTTTCAGCCCCCGGTCACATGAGAAGCTCAACTGTAAATTTATTTTGGCTCTCGAGTAAACTCATATAGCCCGATTCTGCCATCAGAGGGGATACAGTTGCTAAAGAACAGATCTTAGAGATATTACTCCGTATATCTCGCGCTCAGATAGTCACATCCAGCTAGATCGAAGTTAAAGAAGGAGTCTACCCTGTGTTCTTCAGCCCGAAGTAACAACAAAGGATTTCACAGACCTAGTTTTATGGAAAGGGAACAGTGTGACAAGATAGAATAGTCGATCCAGAAGTGTGTTCGAATTGGTGAATGAAAAACCAAGAAAACTTGTCATGGGTCAGCAAATACGACTTGGTAAGTCGAGAAGAGATGTCAGACATATCTGGAAAGATAACAACAAAGAAGTGGCAGAATATTTCGCAAAGATAAATGAAGAGGTTCCAGTTGTACCCGAGGAGGTCACACAAGAATCATATCAGAGGAAAATTGATGATATTTGGAGCAACATGAGCATGCATCTACCATTACCATCATAGTATAATGGTAATAATTTTGAATTTTGGTATGTTAGAATGAATACCTATTTGCATATTGTAGATTTTTATCATAATCTACATGATCGTGAAATGGATGCATTAACATTGTAGATCATCCAACAAGCCTTGGTTGACAGTATGTTGCACAAGGTTGCAAAAGCAACATCTTTAAAAGAGCTTTGGAGTATTCTATAAAGAGAGTACAATGAAAGAGGGAGCAACAATTTGTTGAATGTTGCCACTCTGGAAGAAGCATATATGTATGAAGCAGAGATACCAGAAGAACAAAATGAAGGATCACCTATGTTTAAAGCAGAGCTACCAAAAGAAAATAATGAAGGAGCATCTGTGTGTGAAGCAGAGCTACTAGAGGAGAAAAATGAAGGAGCATTTGTGTGTGAAGTAGAGATACCAGAGGAAGATAAAGAAGGTGCATTTGTGTGTGAAGAAGAGCATGAGAAAATTGTAGAAACTGATGGTGAAGATACAACAACCTGCATAGATTAAATGATTCGAATAGTGTTTGTCGATGACAACAAACAATCAACATCAATGATGATTGATGAACATTGTGCAGAAATTGGCCTCTTTGAAACAGAGGTAAGAAATCTAGAAATTGAATTTGATGATGATAATCTGTCTTATGATGAGTGCCTTTCAATAATGGAAGAGAAGAAGAAAATTGATGAATTGATGTTTGGAGGAGAAATCCTACCTGGCATTCAGAACCAAGTGGATGATTTGGTGACTGCAGAAGCAATGCATGAAAGAAGGTTTGATGACAGAAGCATTCAAACCAATACACTTATGACTACCAATGAAGTAGTTGAAGAAGAAGATAATGTTGATGCAAATTTGAAATGGATTGAATAGTCAATATACGATGATGATGATGGTAACTGCTCTGAGAAAGAACATAAAGAAGATAACCAATATGGTTCCTGTTATAATTTTTTATATCAGATTGACAAGTTGTTTGAGTATGCAAGTGAGAAGCCAAAAGAAGAAGATGAAGGCATGTATGAGGATCTCAATGAAGACCAGTTTGAAACCATTTTCGTGCAATGGATTTTTGAAGAAATCATATTTTATTATGAGGTAATGTGGAAACAATCTGTCAACTATGTAGCCTAAGCTATGAAGGGAATTGATGATAGTTTGCACTGGTGGAATCATCCCACTATCAAAGAAAAATTTGTTGCATAAAAAGATGAAATAAATAGGCATAAGCAGCTTGACCAAATTATGAATATGAAGTTACAGCGAAAAATATAAAAGGCAAAGCACCGAGCCTTCAATATCAATGCCAAAATGAAAACAATTACGAGATTAGAACAATACAGAGTTTGGAAGAAAAAAAAAACAAAGAACCTAGCTCAAGTGAAAAGTTGAAGTCTAGTTTTGTTGTTATGTATTGTAAGCCCAGCTAAGACATAGACCAACAGGGATGATCATTTATGAATTCCTTTTGTTTGGTAAATCCAACTTTTTTCTTAGCACATAGGCATTATCAATGCTGATGTTTGAAACTGTTGAGTTTAAGAGGGAGTGTTAATTGTATCAGTAACCTCAACAGTATGTGAATGTACACTGACAACTGTCATGGCCAACTGTATGAGTTAGTTAGGATCTCTTGTTTTGTTTCTTGATTTGATCAAGCCTATTTAGCTCATCTCTTTTTCCCTTAATGAATATACTTGACACTGTGCGCTCTGCTTATTCATGTTTCCCAATTTCGTCTTCTCTGCATTATCTTCTTTGCTTCTCATTTTATCAATGGTTTCACAGAGTCACCAAGAAGAAGGGCTTCAACTCACTGATTTGTGGATTCCTTGCAAGACATGGTCATCAGTGACACGGAAAACAGAGGAAAGTTGGTCCAAAGAATTGGAGATGAGAGAGAAATCGTTGAGGAAAAACATCTATTTTCCGGCTTCACGTTGCCAAAATAACCGAGAAGATTCTTTGAGGGATTTGAATATGAGGTGAAATTCTCTAGATAGAATAAATCCCTTGTAAGGCTAATTCATTGTAAATACTTCGTCAAATCATCCCGTGAATGAGAGAGGGCCACTCCACTGGCCACCGGAGAATCATTTCAAATAGGTTATTTGAATTGTTGCCTAATGATAGAAATATTAACTCCGCTTTAACTCTCAGTTGCTATTTTAATGAAGAGACTTAAATTTAGCAACAGGTCTCATCCATTGATTATTGATTTAAAAATAGGAATGAATATAACATTTGATACTCATAGGAACTCTTTATTTCTTACATGCTATTTGAAGGAAGACACTTTTAAATTTAGCAACAAGTCTCATGCATTGACAATGGATTTGAAAAACTTTTAGTATTTCATTTCCAAGCATATTTTTTTACCAATTTTGTCCAAAATCTTCASATAAATTGTTGAAATTGTAAATTTCAKAGTATTGAACTCATTTATGCATTCAAAATGCACTTTAAGAAATAGAAWACTATGATGTCGCCAACAATTATAACACTGAATGACAATGATTGTAAAAAATGGTAAAAAAGATAAAACATTTAGACTATGCCATTTGAAAATAGGAATGAATATAACTGTTGAAGAGCATAGCAAGAAAGATTAAATATGCTAAGAATAATAAAAATTTTCAGAAGAAATTTAATCTTTTTCAATCCAATATTCAAAAGCTTATGGGAAAAATAAAAAATATCCCTCACATCTAATTACAATCGAGAATTAAACAACTTCAAGAATATACACTTAAAAAATATTGAAATTGTATTATTAAATCTAAATGTGCAATCTCATGGCACAATCTCAAACCTTTAAAATGGACACAACTTCCTACACATACTTAGCACTTGCTCTAATAAAAAACGAACCTCATATATTAAATGCATGGTTCATAGCTTATCTGGTTGGATAACATGTTTGTTATCTTCTCCACGACTTCATAGCTTGAGTGGCTAAGTAGCATGTTTGCTATCCTTCCAATCCTAGTTCAATTTCCGTCAAGATGGACATATTGGCCATTAAAATTATAATGACATCATTCGAATGGCTTAGAAAAATAAAAATAAAATAATAAATGAAAAATTAAATAAAAGACTTTGAATTTGAATTTGTCTCGACAATTGTATTTACTACTCACATATGTGTAATTTCCCTATAATATCTAATTGATGGACGAGCTCACATTAATACCCTTGGACCCGATTCATCATTAAGTTCTTAAACTATTTGCCCATCATTGATTAAAAACAAATTTGAGACACGCATATAATGATGCATTCAAACAAATATTTCATCAGCTCGATAAACAATATAGCACTCGTAACTCTCTTACCAAATCTTTGAGCATAGATGTACGGAAAACAATCTGTGGCGAAATACATGGATTAAGCTTATCAAATATAGTTTAAAGGATTAATCCATAAGACATGTAATAATAGTGTTTTCTTCTTCTTTTTTAACTATATGTAAGGATAATGTTATCCTTTTATTTTTAACTATGAAAAATTGATAAGTCATTAAGGAAAATGTGATGAGAATATCTTTATGCATAAAACCAATACAATAAATCAAACTTCGTTTTTCTAGCCCAAAAGATTCTAATGAAATGAAAATCATTGCTTATTAAGTCTCGACCATACACGTCACCTGAAACCACAAGGTTGCACATGATGAGGAGCAATAAAATGCATCCTTAAATGTTTCTCTATGCAAGGAGTGTAGGTATGCACTTCTTAATCAACCTTATATAATATGTATTTATTTCTTTTAGTAGGTTTTCTAAAAATTTCTATGCTTAATATAATAATTTTTTACCTTCAACCTTCTCAAGACCTATCTTTAACAAGGTTGTGTGGCAACGTAGTCCCTTTCAATGATGTTATAAAGTAAATTGTGAAAAATGAGGTCGAATTGTAAATGCCGCAAGTGTTCGGTGCAAAATGTATATGACAGAAATGTGTGTATCACAGAAATGTTGTGTGCAATATGTATATCACATAACATTGGGCATAAAATTTCGTTAGCACTAAGGCATGACCCCGCGGAGCAAGGTAAATTGTGGAGAATGGGGTTGAATTGTAAATGATGAAAGTCTTCGGTGCAAAATGTATATCACGGAAATGTTGTGTGCAACATGTATATCACGAAACATGGGGAATAAAATTTCCTTAGCGGTAAGGTGCGACCCCGCGGAGAGATAGGATGAAAAATGTATATCATGAAAATGTTGTGTGCAACATCTATATCACATAATATGGGGCATAAAATTTTGTTAGCCCTAAGGCGCGAACCCGCAGAGATATAGTAAACTGCAGTGAAGATGTGGCAAGCATCATGAAACATAGGTGGTATCCATGCAGTAAATGACGTTTGACATGTAGAGCACCATTTATTTTTTGAAAGTGTATAACAAAATACAATTTGTTCATAGTGGAAGAAAAAATTTGGAAATTTATCAAATTATAGGTTCCTGGACACCAAAAATTTAGCATACAATAGAATAGTAACAACGTCATGCAACAAAGGAATTCCCAAATTAGTTTTCTTAGAAAGTAATAACGTATGTTACATCAACAAAGGTTCCTGGACAAAAAAAAATTAGCATACAATAGGACACAAAAAATATAGCATTCCCGAATTAGGTTTCTTTGAAACAAACAACAAAGGTTCCTGGACACCTAAAATTTAGCATACAATAAAGGCATTCTCGAATCAATTTTCTTTGAAATTTATCAAAAAATTATAATGTCTGTTACATATTCCTGGAAATTACATCAACATTTAAAAGGTTCGTAGACACAAAAAATTTAGCATACAATAGAATAGTAATAACATCTGTTACATAGGTTTGTGGATTAAAAAACAAAAAATGTAGCATTCTCGAATTAGTTTTCCTTAAAACAAGGGCTCCTGGACACAAAAAAATTGAAATTTATCAAATTATAGGTTCCTAGACACCAAAAATTTAGCATACAATAGAACAGTAACAATGTCGTGCAACAAAGGAATTCTCGAATTATCTTTCTTTGAAAGTAATAATGTCTGTTAAATCAACAAAGGTCACTGGACAAAAAAATTAGCATAGAATAGGGCACAAAAAATCTATCATTCCCAAATTAGTTTTCTTTGAAACAAACAAGAAAGGTTCCTGGACACCCAAAATTTAGAATACAAAAAGGCATTCCCGAATCAGTTTTCTTTGAAATTTATGAAAAAATAATAATGTCTGTTACATATTTCTGGAAATTTAAATGCGTTTGTCATATATACTGGGATTGGGGCTCCCGCGGACCATAAAAAGAAATAAGTACAAGAATTAGGAATGTCGAAAGAAGAAATGCGCGACGGTAGATAGGAATACCCAAAAAGAAGAAATTGGAAGTTATGAGTGTTTGGTTAGAGTTTTCTATTTAAAGAGGTAATAATTGGATTGATAAAGAAAACAAGATGACAATATAGACTTAAACTGGATTGATAAAGAAAACAATATGACAATATAGACTTACTATGAAGCCGATGTGTTTTTGTTGTTGTCATGGATGGTCAGTGGAATCGTGTTGACCGGTTGTTGCCCTTCCTGGATGAGGCTGTCCATTCTCTATTGGAAACATTCTTCAATGTATCTTCTCATGGGGGCCATGTTGATTTCCCACATTTCTATGTCGTAAAGGTTGTTTTCTAATTTTCTTATATCCATTGAAGTACTATGCAGACTCTGTTCAATTTCTTCGTTGTGTGTCGAATATTCCAACACCCAGTGCTCGAGCTCATCTAGACGATGTTCAACTATGTCATAAAAATTTTCAAAAGACAAACCCTTTAAAATATCAAGTTGTTCATGGAAGGATTTTTTGGTCATTGAAAAGGATTTGAGAAGTAAGTTTGGGTCTTGAACCTCATTGGTACTTCTGGCTAAGTCTATTTGGATTAGGATTGTGAATAATTCTTCTTTTTCTGATATGGCTTGTTGACATGATTTGACAATGAGCCCCAGGTTCTTAACTTTATTTTGCAAGAATGATTTAACTTTTTTGGTCCTCTTTTGGGAGGGGAGTTTCTCTTCTCTTCTTTTCAATTCTGAGGTGTTGACAACATGGTTGTCAAAAGGGGTCAACACCTATTCACAAAAACATTGATCATTTTATAAAGTCACCTCCATATGTTCAAGAAAATCATTTTCCTTCTTTCGGAATGAAAGTAAATTTTGTGATGTTTCCCAGGCTTTAGTAACTATCTGCATTATTTTCTTGATGTTATTATCTACAAGGGCTCTATAGCATGCAAGGTGGGTAGAGGATACTTTCATCTTGGCTGCAATGGTAGCAGGCATGATTTTTTCTAAAGGACTAGAAAATTATGGGGTGGCAATGAAAGCCTCCTCAAATTCGTTGAGGCAATCTTTCAGTCTGGCATTTTCCACTTCAATTCCTCCAATGGAATCATCAAGAGAATCACTAGTTACGTGGTGCAATATGGAGATTTGGGATGGCCACATTTTCCTAAAGTTAATCTCTGTGTGACATTTTCCTTTCCTATTTGTTACATCTCTCTTTTCAATGACCATATTTTTAGATTGGCTGTCAAAAACAATGCTCTGGAATACAAATGATTCATCTTCATAAAAATTGTCGGTCTCAACTATTTCCATTGTGGATCGCCCAATTTTGTACATGTGCTCAGTTTCAATTTCAAGTTTCACTTGTTCACTTTCAATTTCGGCTTCATCCATCTTCCCTGCATTGTTTTTTCTCTTCTTTGTTAGTGGAAGTTTGTGAGAAGTATCGATTTTTATGTGAGGAGGGTTCTTATCTCCTCCTCCGTTTGAAGATTTCTAGGTTGCTTTCTTACTGGGGTGGGTCATTGAAGTGATGCTCCATGATGTCGTTCTCTTGGGAGTGCTGGCGGGGGACTACACACTCTTCTCACCACATACTTTTCCTTGTTGTATGTACAATTCAGTAACACTTTGCAATGTCCTTGAATCGCAATTGCCAGAAGTAGGATTGTTGTCATCACTATCCCTTTCTTTGGTCGGGTGTCTATGGATAAAAGAGCTGCTAAAGCCAACTTCCAGTAAATGTTCTCAAAAAATCCCATTAGGGTCAAACCCTTTTATGCTTTCATCATACGTTAGGTTCAATTTCTTGAAATGGCCGGAAAATTCTTCAATCTTGTTGACTTTTCTGCACACGAATTCTCTGACTTTCCAGGGTAGAGGAATGAACTATTTTTTTTTTTTTTTTCATGGAGAAAAAGCAACCAGTGGTTGTATTTCCTTGCTATTTCTGCAAAAACATCTTATCTGTGATGTGGAATGGAAAGAAAGTAAGATTTTCCTTAGAGCCAAAGACCATTAGTACACTATGATTTTCCTTTTGTTCAAGTCTTCAGTTCCTATTCAAAAACTTAGTTTCCTGGCCAAACATTCACGGAGCATCCTTCCCTAACAATAAATCATTGAAAACTGAGACAAAGCCATTAAAAACTTCATAAAAACAATGGGAGGCCTTGTGCCTCCACAAGGCCTGGTACCAGAATGTTACTGAGTCGAATACAAAGATTATTTTCTTGGAAAGATAAAGTTTTGGAAACAGACAACAATGAACTATTCTGAAAATCAAGTAGGATGACATATAAAATTTATTCGATTCTTTGAATTGTGACAACTGGGAACATTTCTCAATGGAAATTATCTTCCCCCAATTGAAAAGGAATTTTCCCTTGACTGTTAAGACAAATTATAAATAATTATATGGGAAATGCTTCACGTGGATGTATGTCTCGTTATTCTTGGAAACAACCAAGCAATTTCTCGGAATGGATTTCTAAAGGAACTTACCTGCAACTTTGTGATATCTTCAAGAAATGTTGTCGGGTCTTTGAGGAACTCGGCTAAGATATCCAACCTGTTATCATGTTTTTATAGGAGTTGCTTGTAGTGTTTTCCTTTGAAGGTCAATGTTGGCTCCGACAATTTTAACATCTTGCAGAAGACTCAAGGTGACAAAGAAAGAGGACAATGATTGCATAGTGGAATAATTCTTTGGCTTGGAATATATTTTTCGGTGCACCAAGAGACCACCTCCTTATATTCAAAAACCTTAGGGAAGAATCCTACACGAGTGATTCCATAGGTCCAAATCACTTCATTTTGGGTAGAACGGGATGTGTAGTAAAAGTATGCCCTGGACCAGTGAAAGTTCTGGTCCTGATATCCAAAGATATTTACTGTATCTCCACAAAACTACTGTTGACCTGCTGCCATAAGTCTACAAGAATATTTTTTTTCTCCAGATGATGAATAAAATGAAAATTTGGAAGGGATAATATAATGTTGCACAAATCTTTGTCCAGTGTGTGTGAATGGGAGATCTCCTCGAGACTTTCGTTCATTAATGACAATTTTGACGGCTATTGCATGATGTGTTGTTAACATTAAACACTAGTAATTGCATACATAGAAATGCAAACATGGTGGATATGACAATGAGCGATTAAGCATTGTAGATTTCTTGAACTGGCCAACAAGACAACGTATGTTTGAGATGAACAATTGGAAGGGAGAATATAACTCTCTGGAGATATTGGTTTAACGCGTAGTAATGGGAGTTCTCCTTGAGCGTTTCGCTCATTAATGACAATGTTGAAAGTTCCTTCATGGTCAGTTGTTAGCATGAAAGAAGTACGAAGGTCGCGGGGATGGGAAAAAACAACTTCAAAATAGGGTTACAAGGTACAACCGTTGGAGGTGAGGGAACAAGGGTCAAATTGTATGTCTCAAAATTTTTTGAGTGCAATATGCATAACACTGAAGAGGGTATGATAGGATAGTCCAAAAGGAAATTTTTATATCACTAGTAAGAGAATTACTAATGTTTATTAGGAAGGACATGAAGTTAGTGGGGATGGAAGGCAATGACACTTTGAAACATTTTTGAGTCATGGTAGAGTGAAGCTTGCGAGTTTGAGGAGTTCGCGGTGGAATTGTAGATCACAAAATTTTTGAGTGCACAATGTATATCACAGAACAAGAAGCATCAGAGTTCGAAAGCACCAACCCGGCAACCGCGGCCATAAAATTGGCTAAGTATGGAAAGGAACAATGGTCAGTCAGATTCGTCATGTGAGGATATAGATGGAGATCAAGATATGTCGGTCTGCCAATGATGGAACCCGTGATCATAGAAAGGTGATTGAGTATTTATCCAAAAAGAGATAATACATGGGAAGAAGAAAAGGGAAAAAGGAATGAGGATTCTACGGTGGAATTGTAAATCATGGAAATTTCTAGTGCAATATGTATATCACAGAATATGAAGCAGCAAAGTTCGAATGCACCAACCCAAAACTGTAATGCCCTCCTCGTTACGACAACCATTCTAGTAACAGATGAATATTTTTTTTTTTTTGTTTAAGGTGTGTGCGCGCATGTAGAAGTAACAACACACTTAACTGTACGATTCCACTCGACAACCAACAAGAAGCAACCACGATGTTTATCACAAGAAGACTGAAGGCACACAACGAGTAACTGCAACAATATACGACCCTAGGCATAAGGCGCACAACACCAACATAAGACATTCTGGGGGCGCACAGT
>JASDQU010322448.1:1332-13041 GCA_032191745.1 Picea mariana | reverse complement strand
GAAGAGATAAAAAAAAATTCATCTAAGAGCTCTAGTCATGACAAATAAAAAGAGGATAGTTCGTCTGAAGACACAAACATGACAGAAACAAAGCATCTACTGGAAGGAAAAGAAAACAAGTGGACCACCTAGAAGGTGAGTTCAAAAAGATAAAACCCTCCACCTTCAATGGAGAGTAAAATACTTGCAAGGAAGCTAAAGCATGGTTGTTAGACATTAAGAAATACTTTCATATTTATAACTATTCTAGTAATATGAAAGTTGGAATGGCCGTTTACAATTTAAAGGGAAAAGATAGTGTATGGTGGCAAGACCTAAAATTAGCGAAGGGATTCAAAGAAAACCAAGTGGAATGGTCATAATTCAAAAATTATTTCAAGAAACAGTACTTATCAGAAAGTTATTACGAAAGAAAAACTATGGAATTCTATGAACCGTGACTAGGAAAAATGGCTATGGACGATCTAATAAATAAATTCCTAGATCTGTTGAGGTTTGTATCATACATCAAAGAAGATAAGGTAAAGATACAAAGGTTCTTAAGCTATGTACCACAGTATTACAAGGAAATTATTGAATTTGATAATCCTAAGTCTTTAAATGAAGTATTTAGAAAGGCTGGAATGTGCTATGATCAGTACAAACAAAAAACTGAAATTCCCAAGGCATGGAAAGACAAGAAATAGGATAAAATGAATCAACGTAAGAAAAGATTCTAGCGAACCCCTTTTTGTAATATGGAAAAGGGTTTTCAAAGGAAGGAATATCACTCTAATACATAGAATACTCAAGGGGGGAATAAACCAGTTAATCTGTGATTCAAAAAGGTAGAGGAAAACCCTAGAGAACCATTGAAATGTTGGGAGTGTGGGGAACCCCACCTGAGGATATTATCCACACTTAAACCCAACAACAATAACTTCATTCCATAAACTTCAAGAGGATTCAACAATTAGAGCCATTGGTAGAAGTGTGCATAAGATCAATGCAACTTTGGATGGCAGACATGAAGATCATCAATCCACTATTGTGTAAGTTGAAGGTAAAATGCATTTCAACAATGTTTCTATACTAATTAACCCAGGAGCTAGTCTGAGTTATATTACTCCATCTTTAGTAGAATTGAACATGTTAAAGAAGGTAAAACATGCTAAATATTGGTTAGTACAGCTAGCAATGATGACCAAAAGAAAAGTAACATATTTTATTTCTGATTGTGAAATCAGTATAAATGGTCACAGTACAAAGTTAAATCTGAACGTATTACCTTTGGGGTCTTACGATATAATTATCGGAATGGACTGGTTATAAAAACATAAAGTGATATTAAATTGTTACGAAAATTAGTTGTGTATAAAGATGAAAATAATACAGTTAGAATAGTACAAGGAATCAAAAAACAGTTTCTGTTAGGAAAATATCAGCAATGAAATTTAAGAAATGTATTAATAAAGGCTGCCAAGTATATGTTTTTCGATTAACTAATATACTAGGGGAAGAAAGCAAACCATTTTTAGAAGACTTTGGAGTCCTCCATGGGTTCAGAGACGTATTCATAGAACAAATACCGGAACTACCTCCAAGGAGAGAGATATATTTCTCTATTGATCTACTACATGGATCTGCCCCGGTGTCCAAGGCACCTTATAGAATGAGTATACCTGAATTAACAGAACTGAAATCAAGTTACAAGAACCGTTAGATAAAGAATATATCAAACCAAGTGTTTCACCCTTGGGAGCACCAGTTTTATTTGTTAAAAATAAAGATGAGACTTTGAGACTGTGTATTGATTATCGACAACTGAATAAAATGAAGATTAAGAATAAGTATCCTTTACCTATAATCAGCGATCTCTTTGACCAGGTTGGAGGAGAAAAGATATTCTCTAAGCTATATTTGAGGTCTGTTTATCACCAAGTTGGGATAAAGTACAATTATGTAAATAAAAAAAAAATTAGAACATGTTATGGACACTATGAATTTGTAGTGATCTCGTTTGGACTTACTAATGCACCAACAACATTTATGTTCTTGACGAATAGTATATTCAACCAATATCTGGATAAATTTGTGTTGGTTTTTATCGATGATATTTTAGTTTATTAAAAAACTGAAGAATAACATGAAGAGCATATGAAAGTAGTACTACAGACTTTAAGAGAACATAATTTATATGTTAAGTGTGATAAGTGTGATTTATACAAAATAAAGATACCATATTTAGGGCACATAGTATCATAAGATGGTATTGTAGTGGACCCTGAAAATATTAAAACCATTATGGAATGGAATTTTCTTAAAGATGTAGTAGACATAAGGTCATTTATGGGGATTATTAGTTATTACCGGAGGTTTATCAAAGTATTTTCCAAAATTTCATATCCGATTACATCACTACAGAAACAGGGAATAAAGTTTAATTGGTCACAAAAATGTCAAGACAATTTTTATAATCTAGAAGGACTATTAACTACAACACCTATCCTAAAAGTAGCAGATTCATATAAATACTTTACAATTTGCATAGATGTGAGTAACGAGGGATTAACAGGTTTGCTAAAACAATATGGACACATCATCTTTTATGAATCACATAAATTGAAAGAACATGAACGAAACTATGTGACTCACAATTTAGAATTAGCAGTTGTGATTGATGCATTAAAAATGTGGCATCATTATTTAATGGGAAGGAAATTTCTGTTACTAATCGACAATAGTGGTGTAAAGCATTTGTTCAGTCAACCAGATCTCAATGAAAGACAAGCGACATGGTTGTTATTTTTATGTGAGTTCGATTTTGAAGTATGACACATCAAGGGTAAGGAAAATAAAGTTGTCGATTCACTAAGTCGAAGGACTAGTGGGATTTATAAAATAATTATCAGCAAATCAGAAAATGATATCGAACATAGAATAAAATCTGTAAGTAGTAATGATGAAAATTACATCAAAACAATAACAAAATTGCAAGGAAATGCAAAAAATATGAGCAAAACAGATTTGAGTATAGATAAAAATGGGTTGTTAAGGTTCAAGAACATGTTATATGTACCCAAATCTACTGATTTAAAGACGACAATTCTTGATGAGTTGCACAAAAAGTCGTATTATGGTCATCTAGGATACCAGAAAATGATAACAACATTAAGGAAACCGTTTGATTGGCCTAACATGAAAAATGAAACAGCTGGATATTTGTTTAAATGTTTAGATTGTCAAGAGGTAAAGGATGAGCACCATCATCTGACATGTCTATTACAACCTCTGCCTATACTCGAATGGAAATGGGAAATTATTTTGATAGAATTAATCACGGGTTTTCCTAAGACTCAAAGACAAAATGACTCAATTGTGGTAGTGATTTATAAACTAAGTAAATCTGCACAATTTATACCTGTGAAATCTACTTACGAAGAGATTAATATCGTTGAAATTTTTATGAAAGAAATTTTTAGGTTGCATGGAATTCCTAAGATGGTGAATTCAGATAGAGATGTCAAATTTACATCCAACGTTTAGAGAGAATTGTTTGCAGGTTTGAGTATTAACTTGAATTTCAACACAATTTACCATCCACAAACAGATGGTCAAACAGAACGAACAAACCAGATTATCTAAGACATGTTGTGAATGTATGTAAGAACAAAACCAATTAGGTGGGAAGAGTATCTACACTTATTCAAGTTCGCTTACACTAATGGTTATCATGCATCAACTAAGATGAGTCCCTTCTAAGTATTATACAAAAGGAAATGCACAACCCTGATCAGTTGGGATAATCGATTTGACAGTATTATGGTGGGACTGGAAATGCTACAATAAATGGAAAGAACGGTAAAAAGGGTACAACAGAACTTGAAAGAGGCACAAGACCGACAAAAAAGATATGCAGATCTAAAAAGAAGACATCAACAATTCAAAAATGGGGAACATGTATACCTAAAAGTCAAAGCAAGAAGAAGCTCTCTACAACTAGTACGTTGTTCCAAGTTAGCGCCATGATTTTGTGGCCCTTTCAAGATTTTAACTCGAGTCATACCTGTGGCATACCAACTGGCACTTCCTGCAAATTTAAAAGTTCATAGTTTTTTTCATTTTTCATTATTGAAAAGATATATTCATGATCCTACTCACATCATTGATTGGAACATGGTGCAGGTGGAACCAAAAGGAAAGTTCCAAGAGGAACCTCGGTGCCTTCTCTATAAGAGAGAAAAAATACTTCGGAACAGTGGCATCGCCCATGTAAAAGTGCAATGGAAGCACTTTAGTCCTCAAGAGGCCACATGGGAATTGGAAGAAGATATGAAGAAGTCTTATCCAATCCTATTCTGAGAGATGATTGAAGACTAAGGAAAATGTTGTACTTAATGGGGAGAGGATATGATGTCCTCAAATTATTAGAAATTAAATTCCAAGTTGAATTTAGAAATATATTTCCATTTATGGAAAATCTGAATTTAGAAATAAATTTCCATTTATGGAAAATTTGAATTTAGAATTTTTGATTTTGTAATTATTATTTTATGACTGTTAGGAAAAGGTTTGTCTTGCCCGACTTTACTCTTTTGATGGACACATGTATGAGAAAAACGTTTTAATAAATTAAACGTTGGAAGACAAATGAAACAACCAGGTTAAAAATAGTTGACTATGACTCCATGAGTGGGGAACAGGTTTGAGTTAACTCAGAGTTGATTTTTACAAGTGGAAGAAGTTGAATTTGGCCACTAGAATCCCCTTAAAATTAGGGATTTGTAAAGATGTGAATTTCCCAAGGAGGGAAATGAATGGAAAGACCTAGGAACAAGATATATACAACATATGTGGGAGGTAGGACGTTGCTTAGTAAGATGGGATTGAGAAATGCTTTTGTTGTTATGAGCACATCTGGTGTGAGGAAAATCATTTTCTGAACTGTTGAAGGTGACAATGGCTAAGGTGTGTAATTCTTTTTTCCTTTATGGAGTCATTGTCAAGCTAGGGGGTGATCAGGACAAGTGATCATGGTTGTTATGTTTCTATGGTTGGGTGGAACGTGGTTATTCCATTTGTTTTTCGAAATTCAGTTTTTTCAGATATGTATCTCAGCTATGTGCTCAGATTGTTTATGTTATACTATTCATGTTTTATTATTGATGTTATACAATTGATTCCATACTTTATTGTACTGTACTTATAAGAAAAATCTGCTTAAGTGGAATGTATAGCCATATTAGCTTTGTGGTTTTCCACTGTGTAATAATACCTGTAGTGGCATGTTATATATTTATATGTATATATAAGTATAAAAATTGTGTATATGTGCCTATTGGCCACGATAGATATATTTTCTTGATTTTTGTTCATTCCTGTATATAATCAAATACTTTGGAAAGAAAAGTATAAACAAATTGTATTGTATTTATGATATTATGTTGAGTACAAAGAATAAAAGTCCCAATACATGATTTTATCTATTATCAAAGAAATATATCTGATATAGTAGATCACATGTTACTTGACAAAAATATATACATATTTATTTCAAACAATGGGTCGTTGACCAATACTTTACAGTTTGGGT
The DNA here is from genome assembly GCA_032191745.1 of Picea mariana. Classification (NCBI taxonomy): domain Eukaryota; kingdom Viridiplantae; phylum Streptophyta; class Pinopsida; order Pinales; family Pinaceae; genus Picea; species Picea mariana. The sequence goes on along the minus strand of JASDQU010322448.1, from coordinate 7,469 downwards.
TTTCCATAGAACCAAGAACTCCATAACTAATCTAAATGGAGATTTAAAAGACTACATAAAATTGACTGTGAGTATGCGCATGGACTGGTGGAAGAAGATGGAACTCGAATACCTTTTTTGGACAGGTCCCTTACATCACCGAGTGCACTGGCTATTATTACAACTTGTAAAAGAGCCATACAATAGAATTAGTGACTTACTAATGTAAAAACCATTAATAAATGAAATAAATAAAAGAGTCAAAGTATACTTATCTTGGATCCTAATTTCATATCGGAATACCCTCGTTGCCTTGCAAAGCCGTTAACCGAAGACCCAGGAAGGGGAGTAGGTGCATATTTCATCTGATGGGTTGCCTCGCAAGACAAAGGAACCAATCATCACTTGACATACATGAGAAATTTATTTTACTTGCGAAAAATTAAAAGAAAAAACATACTTCAAATCAATTTCTATAGTTTTTTATCCATGTACATGTCTTTCATTGTAAAGTACAGAGAACATTTATACCAAGAAATATCGACTGTAATCTAAGGAATATTTTATTAACCCAATAAGTATTACTTCGCAAAAATTCCAAACCTTGTATAGAGGACCAAAGAACGAAAATAAATTACCATGGATAAGCTATAATTTAAAAATAGAACTATTGTTTGTTCCATAATACACAGAAGGAATAATGACGATGATAATTCTTGCAATAAAGAAAGTATTAATTAAGAGCCAATGACAGAAATGAACATTATGCGATCTGGTCATATTTTTCTATATGATAATAATCATAGCGAGAAAAATTTAAATTAAATAGCATTTACAGAAGTGCAAAGGATGAAATCTGAGTGCATAAAAGTTACAGTAAGAACCTATTTCATAGGTTAAAATTTATCACTGCAAATATGTGTTCAAACCCTATGATTTTCTTGCCTCATACATTCAAGAATGATGTGGAAAATGAATTCAAGCTTAGGGTATAAAATTTAATAAACAAGGATATAATTTTATTTTGTTAGTACAAAGTTGTTGAGATAATATGGTTTAACTGTAACTGTATCAGATGAGTGATCATGTAAAGGGAGTTTTCAAGGTGGTCTTGGGACAGAATATGATTATTCTCAGGATATAAATTTTACAACCAGAGAATAAAAAGAAGTGTTGTTACTAGTTTCAAAAATGAATAAGGCCCTTTTAATGTTTCCATACATGTACAGAGTGTAATTATGAAATTAACTACATAGTTTAAACAACCGTGAAGTCTGTAACAACATCAACCAGTGTAGTAAGTTTCGAGGGTTAGGACGAATTCCAGAGTGTAATAATAACACTGAAATATTTCGACCATGATTTTCAACTAGGGTCTACCTGTATAGTCTTCTAGACTAAAGGGTATTTTCTTTTATAGCAACCTACAGACAAAGGTCACGGGTGTAACAACCCTGTTTAGTTTTAAAATAAAAAATGAGAAAAAACTTTCAGAGGGTTTAACTTCTTGTAATAGTGATTCCAACGATGATTTGACTGGGAAGGAACCCAAACAAATATAGGCTTGAAGACTGATAGTCAGCAGAGAGGAAAACTCAATAACCCCCTCAAACCCGAGCAAGGAATTTAAGGGATTTCACCTAACTTACAAATGAAATCGTAAACACAGTGGAACCTAGAATGAAAATGCATACAAAGGTACACCTATCATGTGATAGAAACCCTCAAAACAAAAATAAAACATAAGGTATGTGACATCGAATCTCAGAAATATTACATGGCACCAGACAAAGAATGCGTTACGCAGAGTATACATTGCACAGACCAGAGAGGGAAGTTATGTAAAATTACATTGCACAAAGAACATAAGGAATCAAACGATTACTCACCACATGTGTGGAGAACCCTGGAATGTGTTGTTTATTTCCATCCCTCACCAGAGCCGAGCATTACCAAAATCATTGGTCGCATATAATGCAGAGGAATTTTTTTTTATGATACCAAAGAGGAAACTATGAAGAATGAATGATACCTAGATCCCCTTGCTAGTGGAGTAAAAGAGACGTGTACACCCCACACCTCTTCCATGTGAAATCGATGGAAGTGGTGATCCTAAATTGGAAATTTCCCATGTAGTGTAAGTTTTGGAGGGTACTGGACAAACCTATCACCATTAATGGGCTGGCCAAAACGTAAATGTATACATGCTAGAACAGCCTAGGTTCGGGCCTGACCTGCCATCCACCTCAAAGACGAATTACGAACCACTTAAATGTTGTGTATATGTTTAACCTTAGATCAGGGAAAACCATGTTAGCTATGTGTAGGCTTACAAATTTTATTGTTGTATGTACATCATTTTCTTTTCATTGTTTAAACATAGTTCATTGCACTATGGTAAAGTAGTATGATGTTATGGGTGTTATAAACGCTAGCACATAGTATTTAACTTGGATAGTATGCCTCCTAGTTCAGTACTATGGTTGCAAATGTTTTAGTCTTGTTGCCATGAATTAGATCGCTTGCACATTTTACAATATAGTTTATGATACTATTTTAATATGGATAACATGTCTACACATAACCCTAGTGCGTATGCTAAGGACTATGATAGTCATGGTGGCAAATTCTTCAATATGAATAAGTGTATGATTCTAATTTAATAACGACGCTATGACGAAATATAATAATAAGAGATAGGTTAAATTAAATGTCTTTCATCCTTTAGGATGGATAATGATATTGGAGTAAAACTTCTATGCATATACAATAGTGAAATAAGATATATAATGGATTACCTTTTGTGTCGCGAACAATTTTGATGAATCAATAGACTTTGGTTTAAATAATATTTTTTTTTTAGTGAAATTTGGGGTACATTACAAATAGGTATTGTATCATGGTCATCAAGGAAGCAACCCATTGTGACTTTTTCTTCAACAAAAGCAAAGTACGTCACAGCTACAAGTGCAACTTGTCAAGAAATTTGAATGAGAAGAATGTTAAAATATTTGTTGCAGGAACAACATGAACCAACAACAATATTTTGTGACAACAATTCAACCATTATGTTATTAAAGAATCATGTATTTCATAAGAAAACCTAGCACATTTATACGAGGTATCATTTTATCGGAGAATTGGTGAATAATAAAGAAATTTGTTTAGAATTTTGTTGTTCTAAAGATCAAGTCGCAAATATCTTTACAAAAGATTTAGAAAGAGATGCAGTTCAACATATGTCCGGTAGTATGGGAGCCTGCACAATAACAAATGTTTGACAGTATATGTCAATTCAAATTTTTGATGTAAATGCTTTTGTAATCCCACCTACTTATAATTAAGGGGGATTATTGGAAATAGTAATTACAAGTTGGTGAGATTTACGTCTTCACCGATTTTTCAGTCAGTCAGTCATTCAGTCTGAAAATACAAATTCACAAGTTTACTCAAACTTAGTTTTGTCAATCGACAAACAGAGGAGTTATTTAATGAAGTCGATGCTAATATTTCTCGAGTCCAGTTAAGTAGATAGAAGTCACTAGAATTTATTGTTTTCTTAAATGTCAAGTCGGTTAAATTCTACAGGAAGTATTAGTATTAGTCTATATATGTCTAAGTCTGTAAGAAGTCGAAAAGCGTGTGTAGAGCGATAGACACAGAGAAGAGAAGCAATAGCGGTAGGTGAAGGTAGTCGAAGAACTATGAGAGATCAAGGTTTGTGTGTGTGTGTGTATTTCGTAAGTTGCAGAAAGTGTTCAGAAATCATAAGAGTAGAAGCTTGTCTCAGTTATTGTATTTTTGTAATAGAGTGCAGTGTCGAAGTTCTAAATATCAAGTATTTTGTGTGTTGACAAGCTATGTTGTATTTCTGAGTTTATATGCTAAGTATAGAACTATGTTGTTTCTATATCTGTAAATGGTTTCATTAAGAGTTATTATCATAGCACGCAGTAAATCGTGCATTATTTGCATTGCGCGATAAGTCTTGAGAGTTTATTCATGAATTTTTTTGGCACGCAGTATTTGTAATCACGTTGCGTAGAGTTTTCCTACATGATGTAGATTTGAGAAATATACAACCACCATTGATATGTCCTGATCAAGGAAGTGTGTGGAGTTGTGGTCAGTGAATTATTTGTAAATTATAACCTTTTACAATATCTACTGAAAACATATATTCAGAAAAGAACAAAAAATATACAATGGAAAATACAAACATTACACAAAGATTTTTCCTCTGGAAACCCAAACCAGGAAAACCAACATATTCTATATCCATTCATTGTGTTACAATGTTTAAAATACAAAATACATATAGGAGCCATCAGCATCCAAAACCCTAACCCAATGACCTTGATTAGTCCAAAACCCTAATTCCTTAACTCGAAATAGAAAACCATCGGCAAGAAACCATGTGCCAAAAAACCACTTAAATATAATGCGGCCCCGATGCAGAAATTTGTTTTTTGGGGGTGTTTCCCCCGAACCCCCATGCAGGGGGGCTCTGACCGACGCATTCGCTCAGACACTACTACTCGTGAAAAGAATATAACAAATACCCAACATTATTTATAACCATTTTTTGTAAGGGGATAATCTTATCATTTCCATGCACAAATACATATACAGACGAACATATATTTTATGTATCATGAGCTCACTTATTTTTCTACTTTCTCATCGATCAAGTTCCAAAGAAAACAAAAATCAGAAGAGATAGAATCCTCATGGGAGATTATTTTGGAGGTTCATTTTTTACCTTATAAGGTTGACTATAACCATAGTTCCCTTATTTTCACAATCCTCGATGCTGAAATTTGTCGAAAATTCAAGTGGATCTTGTTGGAAAAATGCCAATGAATTTACTCATGTGGTCACATTCACATGCATGCATCTATATTTAGAATGTGCATGCATGCACTCTTCTATTAATAGTTTGTGTAACTGATGGATATTAATATAATTAGTTTGTCTAATTGTTTGAGAGATGTTATATATACGAGCATACCCATAGAGGTGAGAGTGCAATGTAGAGTGTAGTGAGTGTGTGTGAGAAGGGCACAATATTGATGTGTGTTGTGTGTATGAGAGGAGAGGATGGTTGTATGCCTAAGTTGACTATTTTAATTCTCCCTTGAATAATAAGAATATTGATTATCATTGCCCATGGTTTTTTCTCGCATTGGGTTTCCACATAAATCATTGTGTCAATTGTGTGATTATTTTTTTTAGTTTATTTCTCATTTATATTCTTGGTTTATGCTTTATTTTTATTTTTCTTCCAAACAAGTGGTATCAAAGGGAAGAGGTGAAGGATTAGAGAGTGTAGGAGAAGAGAATATGATCATTGGATAACAGATAAGGTTAGTCGAGTCGAGCCGAGCTGAGTGGAGTGGATCATCCTAGGATAGGTTTTATTACACTGTCATAGGTTGTCGCTGTGGCAAAGTGCGACAGTCATAGGAAAACTTGTGAAATTAGAAAAAAAATGAGATTGTCTTGGGCATAACACAGTACACATTGCAAAAAATTGCAAAAGTGTTGCAAGCTATCCATATTCTAGGGTGTGGCAATTCAAAAAATCATGGTATGAAATTCGAAATCTTTATTTTCATGCAAAATCAAGGTATGAAGGGGATTTTGTTTATTAAACATGTCATATAAAGGAGAGGTTGATGTTTTGTCATATTATGCATGATAAATAATAAGAGGATGGCCTTTATTATAGAGCGTGATAGGATGTTTTAAAATTAAAGGTGAGGGTGGATAATATTTTAAAACAATATATGAGGTACATTAATCTTTTTTTTTTTTAAGTTAAAAGTTATATTTTTTGTTGTAACCTAGAATATCAAAGTATTCCTCTATTTTGTAAAAGGATTATTATTATAAGCTTGGTTTGGGTATTTTTTCGGTAATGGTGAAAGTACATAGCTCTAGGTTTCAGATCAAGAAATTCAATGGGAAGAACAATTTAGAATTGTGGAAGGTCAAGATGCAGGATTTTCTCATACAACATGGAGTAGCGAAGGCACTTGCAGACAAGTAAAATAAACATGTAGCTATGTCATACTGAGAGTGGGAAGAAATTGATGCAAGATCACTAAGTGTTATTCATTTCTACTTGGTTGATGATGTTTTTTTTAACATCTCCA
>JASDQU010322446.1:0-13042 GCA_032191745.1 Picea mariana | reverse complement strand
AATTCTGAAACTCACACCCAAAATACTACAGACTGTTCAAGATCCAATGCAACCAATCCCACTCAATTTGGATACTCTAGCAAGAAGTTATGCTTGTTTTACCTGGAACACCTTCTTGAGGCTAGTCAATAGGACTAGTCAGATACCCTATCTTACACAAGGTGTATATACAAATTTAAGATGACCCAGAAGCTGAACCTTTTACCACAGGTACCTTACTAATTTCTATAAATGGCCTCCGGAGGATAGGGTCTGAAACGTTACAGAAAATTTTTTATAGCGAAAATTCCATAATGACTCATTTCAGGATGATTCCAGAACCCTATCTTGTACAGGCTGTATCTCCGAAAGTATAAGGCCTCAGGAGCTGAATTTTGAACCCAACGTACCTTGATCCGTCTACTAAATACCCTCCAAGTGTTTCCTTCTTAAACGTTGTAGAAAAATAGTTATAGCAAAAATTCCACGATGTCTCAGATGTAGCAGCGAAACCCCAAGACCTTGAGCTCTTAAACCATATGTTAAGAACCAAACATCAATATAGCATATAGAAACCTCAGGAAAAGTACTCAACGCCTTGAAAAAGAGATAATTTCAGATAATAAGCCTCTTCGAGGGGGCAACCTCCTTTTACCCCACTTAAATGTTCAAGTCCAAGATGATTCAAAATGAAAATGTCTCCTTGGTATATATAGGAGACTAGGAGGTATAATGGCCTAAAGCCGACATAATTAAAATAACATTACTAATCTAAATTGCAACTAATGGCCTAAAGCCGACATAAATAAAATAGCATTACTAATTTAATATGCCCCAATTAAGGGGTAATGAGCCAATATTAGGGCTTAACAATAAGTATAGATATTTTGCTCACAAAAGTGACAAAGTGAGAGTTGTCCACAATGTACAACAAGCAAAAACAGTGGAAGATATGGGAAGAAGTGCACCTAGGATCTATGCAGCCCTGGACAACAAGTAAGCAAAGTTTCATTCACACACGATTGAAGTAGAAGGTATGGTCAATAACCATGCCTTTACTATTTTAATAAACTCATGAGCTAGTCATAGTTACATAGATCCTAAAGTTGTGGAAAGATTGCTTTTGCCAAGAAGCAAGCATGAGAAATATTGGTTGGTACAACTGGTTATAGGAGCCAAGAGAAAAGTTGTTGAGTTGGTTAAATCATGTCCAGTGGACATGAATGGGCTAAGTACCAAGGAAGATTTGAACATCCTTCCATTAGGTTCATATGACTGTCTAATTGGTATGTATTGGTTGGACCAACACCATGCCGTCTTAGACTATCATAGCAAGGCATTTACTTTCTTGGATGAGGAAGGGAACCCAAGAACAATCCAAGGAATTCCTATGGTAGTTACTGTCTAAGAGATCTCAGCAATGCAGTTGAAGAAGTGTTACAGGAAGGGCTACCAAATATTTGCAGCTCATATGGAGGAAGCACCTAAGGATAAGGTGCCAAATATAGAGGATCATGCAGTCCTGAAATATTTTGAGGATGTGTTTAAGGAGATACCAAGACTACCCCCAAAGATAGATATTGATTTGTCTATAAATTTGATGCCTCGAGCAACTCCAATATCAAAGACTCCCTACAGAATGAGTACACTAGACCTGAAGGAACTGCAAATGCAACTTGAAGAGATTTTGAAGAAGGGGTATATACGCCCAAGTGTGTCACCTTGGGGTGCTCCAATCTTGTTTGTGAAGAAGAAAGATGGGACATTGATATTGTGCATCAATTTCAGACAATTGAACAAAGTGACTATAAAGAACAAGTATCCCTTTCCAAGGATCGATGCTCTCTTTGATCAGTTAAAGGATTCAAGGATATTCTCAAAGATTGATCTCAGGTTAGGATATCATCAAGTAAGGATCAGAGATGAAGACATCGGCAAGACCGCCTTCAGGAGAAGGTACAAACATTACAAATTCACAATGGTGCCATTTGGGTTATCAAATGCACCAGTTGTTTTCATGTGCTTAATGAATGGTGCTTTCTGGGAATATTTAGACAAGTTTGTCATTGTCTTTTTGGATGACATCCTTGTATATTCCAAGTCATAATAAGAACATGAGCATCATTTGAGGATGGTGTTACAAGTGTTAAGAGAGCACTAGTTGTATTCCAAATTGAGTAAGTGCTCATTTGATCAAAACCGAATTCACTATTTGGGGCATATCATATCCGAAGAAAGGATAACAGTGGACCTTAACAAGATTGAGGCCATTAAAAGGTGGAAAACACCTAAGAATGTGACCGAAGTCAAATCCTTCATGGGTCTAGCTGGCTACTACAGAAGATTCATTGTAGGGATTTCGAGAATTGCTCACCCAATCACTTCCTTGCAAAGGAAGGGGGTGAAGTTTCAATGGAAAACAAAATGTGAAAATAGCTTCCAGCAATTGAAGCAGTTGTTAACCAGTGCTCCAATTTTGAGATTGCAGATCCAAATGAAGATTTATTGGTTTGCACATATGCATGCAAAGAAGGACTTGTCATCAGTCAGAATGGGTTTGTGATATGTTTTGAATCCAGAAAATTGAAAGAGCATGAAAGGCTCTATGCCACTCATGATTTGGAGCAGCCATAGTGCATTCCTTGAAGAAGTGGAGGCACTACCTCATGGGAAAGAGGTTTGAGTTGAGGACAGACCATAATGGTATGAAATATTTGTTTGATCAACCAACTTTGAATGCTAGGCAGAGAAGATGGTTGGAATTCCTCTATGAGTATGACTTTGATATTAAGCACATCAAAGGAAAAGATAACAAAGTGGTTGATGCACTCAATAGGAGAGTGCATGAACTGCATGCTACAACCATTAGCATGTATCAAACTGATCTTAAAGGTAGAATTTATGAGGCTGCAAAAGTAGATTTGCAATACATGGAGTTGGTAACGAAATTAAAACATGGTAAAATGCAGTGGAAAGTTGAATATTATGAATTGGGAATTGATGGAATTCTCTTGTACAAGAACATAATTTATGTACCCAATTCTCCTGAATTGAGGAGTACGATTTTAAAAGAGATGCATAATGTACCTCATGTTGGACACCCATGATATCAGAAAACAATTTCAGCAATCAAGAACCAATATTATTGGCCATGCATGAAGAGGGAGATTGTTGAATACATTGCTAAATGCTTGGAGTGTCAAAGGGTCAAGGCTGAGCATAGACACCCAACTGGGTTGCTGCAGCCATTACCCATTCCTGAGTGGAAGTGGGAAGTGGTGACAATGGATTTCATCACCAAATTTTCCAGAACAAGCAAGCAACATGATGCATGGTGGTGGTGGACAAGCTTACTAAAGCTTCCCATTTCATTGCTATGAAGGTTACTCACAAGGTAACCAATGTTGTTGATATTTATATGAGGGAAGTAGCATGCTTGCATGGCATACCCAAGACAATTGTGTCTGACAGAGACCCAAAGTTTACCTCAAATTTTTGGAGGGGATTATTCAAAGGGTTTGAAACAAATATGAACTTCAACACATCTTATCATCCCGAGTCTGATGGGAAAACAGAGAGAGTGAACCAATTGATAGAGAATATTCTAAGAATGTACGTGATGGACAAACCATCTAAATGAGAAGATTATCTACACTTGGTAGAATTTGCCTACAACAATGGGTACCAAGCATCACTGAAGATGAGCCCATTTGAAGCACTTTATGGTAGAAAGTAAAACACACCAGTAAGTTGGGACAACCCAGTTGATAGAGTAGTGATTGGGCCAAAGTTGCTCAAAGAAATGGAAGAGAAAATGTTGAATATTAAACATAATTTAAAGGTTCCCCAAGACAGGCAAAAAATCTATGTTAACAAGGATAGAACTCATGGGGATTTTAAAGTGGGTGATCATGTATTCTTGAAGGTGAAGGCCAACATAAGTTCCTTGAAGTAGGGAAACTGTTCCAAGTTGGCAGCCATATATTGTGGGTCATTTGAAATCCCAGAGAGGATTGGACCAGTAGATTACATGCTTTCATTTTCTGCATCTATGTCTATACATAATGTATTCCATGTATCATTGCTTAAGAAATATATACCTGATACTAATCATGTTAATGATTGGAATGTGATTCAAGTGGAGCAAGAAAGCACTTTTCAAGTGCATCTGGTACGCATTATGGACCGAAAAATAAAAAAGCTTCAGAATTGAGCCATAGGGCTTGTAAAGGTCCAATGGACCTGGTACAGTCCTAAGGACGCAACTTGGGAGAATGAAGATGCTATGTGGGCATAATACCTGCATCTTTTTGAAGATTTTTGAAAATCTTGTTGTAATATGTAAATATGATACACTGAGGATAGTCCATAAATAAGGGGAGGGGATTGTAATACCCCAAGGTCGAGCCCCTACTGAATTGTAATGATGTTTAATGAGTTTATAGGCTAGTGAGCCAAGTATATTATAAGCTGGGAGGCTTATGTGTTTATTAGGCCAGAGAGCCTATATGCTAAGGCCAATGAGACTATTTTTGTATATGTAATTATGCAGATCATTACTAAAATACATTGTTGCGTGTAGACCAACCACGAAGAAAGAGTTATGGGGGACTAAACTCCACTAGGAAGGGAAAGGGAAGGGGTCTGAGAGGCTAGGAAAAAGGGGCTAAGCTTGAGGGCTTAACCTAAGGGAATATTATAATGTATTTTCCTAAAATACTAAGGCTTGGGAAATAAACCATGTTATCCTAAGTTCCTTTGGAGAGATGAATGAACTCCAAGTGGAGAGGAATGAGCTCCTTGAGAGCCAAGTGTCAACTTGGACGCATGCAAATTTATGTGGAAAATCCATCGTTGTGGGGATTCACTCACCATTCTTGACATCCTTTGTCCCATTCCCTCACGCACTGAGCAGGCACACAGTCAACCATTTTCCGCCATTGTTGAACCCTTTGTCATCGTGAACATATGTAACTTGCACACACTGGTATTTTGATGAGACCATACCCTGCCTTACCCGATTTTTGTTATTGTGGTTATCCGTTTGACTTAGGAGCTGGACATAAGAAGTAGGTTGTCAGGCCTGTGGTTTTGAAGAGGTGTGTTATCAGGCCTGTGGGTTGAAGAAGCAGGTTTTCATGCCCGTGATCAACTCTCTCTAGGTGAGAGAGATTGTTGGGAAAGTGATTTCTCCTGGAGGGAGTCCAACAACAACTATAAAGCTCTGAGAATTCCTGATTCGGCCTGTTGTTGAAGCCCTGGAAGGCAAGTGGAGCAACTAATGGATTGTGGAACAATGAAGGTGTATATTCCCCGGGTGGGACAAGCATGTGAGGAATGACAGTTTGTGAGCGATGGGTGTAATTAGGCTCCTTGGAGGGAATCCTTCCTATTTCATTGTGCAACTTTCCATGGTCTCAACCTAGCCTAGGATTTCCTTTACCCTGGGTGGAGTTTAGTTCCAGCTCAGGGGTGACCCACTGCTGATAGCTTGGAGTAGTGTGGTCTAAGGATGGGAGGTTCGTGGAAGTTCTGCACACAATTGGTGGTATTCTCATAAAAGGATAGGTACCAATTCTATGTTAATTTTACATGTTGTGTTTAAGAACATGACTAAATTTTATCAGAATTTCCTGTGTTTATTGCATGCATGTGTTCATTGTCACTTCCACATGAATCTGTGTATGAGAATAATGTCCATATCTGTTAAATTTGCATTATATATATATATATAAGAGTTTGAACATAGTAGAGATTTTTGGTAGCATGCCCGACCCTGGGATGGTTGGGTATGTTACATTGTGCCAACCACAAATCCCAAGAAATCATAATTGGGAGAGCTCTGAACACCTTCAATTATGGAGTTAGAAAGAACTCCTTAAAACATTTGGACAAAATAGGTTTATTCCATGGGGAGGACAAGCCCAAACATCTTTCGACCTCCTTCCAAACCTGGTGAGAGAATAAACAGGGCCTAGAAAGATGGTTGTTTGATTCCCCCTCTTGCTTGCATAAATAACAAAAACCAGGGCCTTGTTTACCTCGAGTTTGAAATCGATCCCATGTCAAGAACCATTCCTTTAACACAAGCTTGAAAGACAACAACCCCTTTGGTGGCCCTTTTACTTTCCACAACTTTTTATGCCACCAAAGGTCACTATCCTCACCAACCAAAATCATGGTCCAATATCCCATTTTAGCAAAATATCGGCCTCTTGAATTATTGTAGTACCAAACCAATTTTTCCTTGACTTTGAGTAGATGGACTCGAGCATTTTTCAACTATGGTATAAAAAAATTCTAGGTTTGTTGCTAATGGGCATCCAAACCCAATGCTTTTGCCGAAAACCACTCTTGTTGCCAATTTTATTCAAAGTACACAACTGAAGCCCCCGAAGGGAAACAATAAGATATTCGGGGAGAAAAATGTGATCATCACATCCCACAATGGAATCTGATCCTATTCTAACTTGTGAACATGAGCCTACCTTCCATTCTAGAAAACGACCGATAATGGGGAATTTCGACGACATGGCCCTCCATTAATTGGAAACGTCAATCGTGTGCTTGTGTATTTTCATGATCCAATCCAATATTGAATGTGGGGCGATATATTTATCCATTAATATGCTTCTCCAAAGACTATCCTTCAATAAGAAAACCCACAAGGATTTCGCGGCCATAAAACGACAAAAAACCATGATAACTTTCAGACCCCAGCCACCCAAGTTCTTCAACAAGAAGAGACTCTTCCAACTAACTAGGTGAGATCCTTGATATTCTACACTTCCCTTCCATAATAATTTGAAACAAGGCATATGAATTCGACAAAGAATCCATTTCCGGATGAGAGCCTCTATAATAGATTTTATGAGAACCAATCTTCCACCACAAGAAATCCAATGATTGCACCAATGATTAATCCTTCACTCGATTCAACAAAGAAGCCAATTCCAATATTCCATACCATAATTACTTGGTTAAGTATGAACCCAAGATGTTTCAACCCGTTTCCTAACTCATGCATATGAAAATTGAATATATTTGCAAAAAAATGTCTATTCTCGTCCTCTATAATATGAACTATACACAGCATATTTGGTCACGTTAATGAGAAATCTTCTTGCATCATAGAAAAGTGTTAGAATATCCTTGAGAATATTGCCTTTGTTAGCTGCACATAAGAAAAAAATAAGCATGTCATCCATGAAAAATAAATGAGCAAGACTTTCATGTCACCCCGTCCTGATCCCTTCGAAATAATTTGTTCGTTTGGCCTCTATGAGCACTCGACTGAGCCCATCGGCTACAAGCAAGAAAATATAAGGTGACAAGGGACATCCTTAGCAAAGTCCCCGTTCTGAGTTGAAAAAGGGTGATCCTGCATAATCGATTAACACAACAAAGGACACTGTTATAACACATGCCATGATCCACTTGACCACCGGTAGATCAAACCCAATAAGCAAAAGAAGAAGACGTAGATAGAGCCAAGAGACCCTATCGTATGCTTTGGATAGATCAATCTTCATTACTGAGACTGAGTGTTTATGAACCTTAATAAAATGAAATCCCTCCTATGTAGAGCCGATTGCCTCTTGAATAAGCCGACCCTTGAGGAACCCGAGTTGTTCTGGTGAAATGATTGAAGAGAGAAAGGGTTTAAGCCTGATTGGTATGAGCTTATAAATGATATTATAAAGACAATTACATAGTGCTACTACCCAAAATTCATCAAAATAAGCAGGTTGATCCAATTTGGGTATGACAATAATGAAAGTTGCATTTATAATATGTAGCATCTTACCCGATTGACAAATTTATTCCACCACGTGAAGAAAATTAGCCCCTAATATGTCGAAAAAATCTTAGAAAACTTTAGCTATCCATCCATCGAGACTGAGGCTCTTATCCTTTTTAAAGTTGGAGATAACCTCCCGGAGCTCGTCCAATGTGAATTCTTTAAACAACTCATGGTTGTCCTCCTTCTCGATGAGCCTTAGAAATAAGGATAACTACTTTAATATTTTCTCCATCCTATTTTGCTCCGATTCTTTGAACAAATCCATAAAATGATCAACCCCCAAATCTTCCAATTTAGAGAAACTGCGATCCTTGTTCCCCCTAGCATCTTGAAGCTACCAAATAGTATTATAGTTCTTTTGATGACTTGCAAACTTTTGGAAAAATTTCATGTTTTGATTGTCGACCTCAATCTAAAGGGCCCGACTCTTAAGCCTCCATTCTTTTTCTTGTTCTAATAAGATATTAAAACGATGGGCTACCAAGGATCAATAGTTATCCAAAACCTTTGGGGCACCCTGGCGACCCTGTGTTTGTCCATACAGTAGTTATAATTCTTCCTCAATGCGATGAAGTTCCAACACTTTTGCTTTCCTGTGCTCAACTGCCCAAAAAACAACCTTCCCTTTTAGAGTACAAAAAACAAGGACAAATTGAGCACTAGCAGTTGAATTTTGGTCCTCCTGAATATGCATCCAATTATCCCTAATCAGTGTCTGAAAATATTCCACCTCAACCCAAGATGAGCTATACTTAAAGGGTGTTTCCAACTTCACCTATGCACACCCCATCTCTAAGAATACAGGGAAGTGATCATAGAAACAAACCAATCCTACCCATGAATGATAGGCTCTATATTTCTGAAGCAAATAATCATGAACTAGGAATATGTCAAGTCGATTGGATACGTCATCGACCCCTCCCCGATTATTACTCCACATTGGCTGAAGTTGTATGGGCTCGACATCAACTACATTGGGCACCTCCATTTTGTATATGAAGAAGCCCACCAACTTATCCTCATGGGTTGATGGTCCCCAAATATCCTCCCTACTAATAGTAAAGTTTAAATCTCTGCCCATTATTAAATTATTTGACCCGAGACAATTGAGAGAAAACATACATGTCAAGAAGGCCTTTTTCCCATCATAAGTCCCATATATATTAAGAATGGTGAGAGTGACCAGATATAAACATATAGAGAAGCAATTAATTAATTCACAATGTGTCGAAATACCAATAACAAGACCCCCCAGATAATCCAACATCATCAACCCCAAAGAAGCCCCAACTCGAAAACAGTTTCCCCAACTCAATGATTAGGGAATCACATCATCCCATGGTTTCCTGGAAAAGAACAATATCAGAGCAATCCACATCGATGAATCATCTCAAGGAGATTTTCTTTCCCCCCCCTAGGTCACGCATATTCACTAACATAATTTTCAAGAGGTCCCCACTTGAGGGGCATATCCTGCTCTGAGGACCCAAAAAATGAGCTATTGTTTTCCTTGAGATACCTCTTGGGATGCATGCTCCTATGCATTCTTTAAGGCAAACTTATGTCTAACCTTAACATGGCCAGCTTCCTTTTGAACATCATAACCCAATCCCCATGACAACAATTCGCTACGACTGGAGTCTCGAGGTCTTAAGAAATAAGGATCTCAATTCGAGGAGGTGGAGAGGGAGCTTGAAGAGGTGGCTAAACTATCTTTAGAAGGAGCACATTTTAAACCATAACAATCCTACTTTAAGTCCACTATAAGCAATCTAACCCCTCGATCCTCTAGAGGAACAAAATGAGAAAGCATCACCATCGAAGAACAAAACCACGAGTCTCCCTTGCACTCAATTAAACTAGAACATGAAAGAGATGGAGAAAATGGATGAATTGGATTAATGGATGATAATGCTTACCAAGATCATGAGCCATCGAATTGTTGGAAGACCAAAGGGCATCCAACTTATTCCATTGCGAAGGTGAAATTTCAATGTCATCCCCGAATAGATCTTCCTGAGCACATCCCCCTTCTACTCGAGGGGAGATAGAAGGAACATTTAAAGAAATATTTCCAATACATATGTCATTTTGTATCTTACCCTTTATAGAGCTTGAATATTGTCCTTAGGGTCCCGCTTCACCCTCACTATTGAATTTTCGAACTGTCATCGAAATTCCATTCACAGGCAGAGTATATTGAAGCTTCGAAGAAGCATATGCATTCTTCTTGAAAGTGCCCTGAGGATCTTTCCTGAAGGGAAGACTACATTCTGCAATAACATGCCCATCCTTATGACATCTTGAACACCAAAAGGGCACATTCATGTAGTCCAAAATTTGTATATAAATCTTTTCTTCAACTACCAATTCCATGGATTCAAATAGTCCTTTGCATAGATCCAAAGAAACAAATATCTGTGCCACAAATCAAAAGTTGCTAGTTTTGTAACTAGAATATGCAAAGATTAAAGTACCCAACACATCACTAATGGCCTTTAGACCAACGTCCGACCAAAATTCGATGGGAAAATATGGTAGTTTTACCCAAGTTGGCATACTAGAGAGCACCTCTTCCCTATAATCAAAGAGAGGGTGCCAGGGTTTGGCACACAATAGGTGATGGTCCATATACTAGTGACCTTCCAAAATGGATCTCACATTCTCCCTTGTTCGAAAGATGAAACCAATCCAGCCCTGGGAGAGAAGATGAAAAACTGGAACATATCCAAATGAGGGAGCCCAAGTCGAATCCATCTAGTTGTTTAGAAGACCCATCAACATTCGCCTCCCACATAACTAACCTACCAGAGCCCTACCCTTTAAATTGGTTATTTGCGAAACCTTTAAATCTTCCCTAACCACCTAAGCGACTTTGCCACCAAGCGATTTCACCACCTTTTGTCGTTTGGGTCTAGGGCTCTTATCTTCGACTGACTCTCCACACCCCTGAACCTTTCCCAGAGTCAGTTTGTTGCCAATAAAGCCAGAGGAAACCCCACCTTCAATGACCTGTGCACTGCATACATGAAAAGCCGGTGTAACAAAACCTTGCAAAATAGTTAGTGGGATTTGAACTGTTCTATCCCCAGGAAAACCCTCAGATGCCGATCACTGCAGACCATTAATGATTGGATATGAATATGGATAGTTTACCCCCAAAATCTCTGCAGGGCCACCCAAACTATCCGGATTCGGATGCACACAGATTGGCGAGATACTAGGTGTCCTCTTCTTACCAAGTGAGTTGTCGACCTTTGAAGAAAGAGCTATACTCATATTGATGAATGGATATGTAAAGATCCTGTCCTCTCACAATGTATCCTTTGAGTAGTCAACCAACGACTTATAACCGCCCATCACTGTAAACCAATGACGATCCTAAGCCACAAGTCCCCTACGCTAGATAGGACCTGCAAAAACCTGAAACCCTAGCCTCCCATCCGTGATCTCTTATGTACATATGAAGAGTATCAATTGGTTGTAACTCTTCCATTGTATCTTGAGTTGTTCCTCATCTCCAACACAATTTGATAAAAAAAAACCTTTTCTTAAATCAACATTTATAAACATTCAAACACATCTGTTAGAAATAAGATAACTTAAAAATATGCCATTGTACTAGTGAAACTAATAATTATTATATACACCATATAACTAACAAACAAAAAAAATGCCTACAAAACATAATGTTTTTGTTTGTTTGTTTGTTTGTTAGAAATGCCCATCACTTGCGGGGCCAACATTTCATTGGCTAAGAAACCACAATCCAGGGGCATCTAAGCTGTCAAAATCACTCGAGGATCGCACCTGGTTTGGATCACACCAACCCTTAACATGGCTGGATTTTTTTCGGTGTATCCTCTCGACTAAACACACTGTAAGGGTATTGAACTCGTGTCGCCAAGCAAACAAAACCCACACCTTAACAAGTTGAGCTAGCAGGAATTGACACCTATAAAACATAATGTTTAGACCAATCAAAATAAGGAGATTTTATACTTATAAAAATTTGTATAAAAAATCACAAAACAAACTTTTTACATTATTTCAAGGATGAAAGGAGAATATTTGATTTATTTACAAAAATCAACTATCCTATGGTTAAATGCCAAATAAAAGATAACCTTAAAGTATTACTTAAATATAAAGTTATTTATGTCATTTTAACATTGTTATTATTTAATATGAAATTGAGTGAGTTAATGAGTGAATAAATTGAGTAAAAGTGGATAAAGTATATTTTAATTAATTTTTTTTTTATTCTTAATTAATTAATTTATAGAAATTTAAATTATTTTAAAATAAATCAAAACTATTTAAAATAAAATTTTATAATTGAAATTTCATAAATCAAATTAAATTTTAACTTTTTAATAAAATTCATTTCAAATTTTAACAAAATTCCTATCAAATTAAAAAAAAAAAATTAAAACATTAACATTATTCAATTACCCATATAAAATCCTAATATGGATAAACAACTAAATCATCTATACACTTTTCTAAACACTCTTTACCACTCAGAAATCACCCAACTTTTAAAAAACTATTACCTATTAGAAATCACCGAGCGCCCCCAACCATGCAGGGATATCGTATAAAGTCTATCAACAAACATACATCCTCTCTATCCCGAAAGGAATGGAGTCGTCGGAGTAACATGTTACGCCACCAAATCAGCAGAAACAGCAATGGCTTCTGCACTGCACATCCATCACAACCCCCGATTCCAATTTCAATGCCCATCATCTTCCACACTACTTCCCATAAGCCCAAAACCTCAAACTCACATTCAAACCTCCGAGCCCATCAAATCCGTCCAAGCCCACAATGCAAATGCTAATTCCTGTGAACTCTCATCCACACCATACCCAACCAATGTTAATCCGACCACCAAATTCACCCCTGCAATTTACCGACTGTCCCCAAACTTCACATCAAAAGACCTCATGAAGGTGGTGAGGAGCCAGAAGGACCCTGAAATGGCCCTCAGAGTATTTCGCTGGGCCACAAAACAAGAAAGCTACACTCCAGATTCTTCAGTCTATGAAATGATGATCCGTCGTCTGGGCTTTGCAGGACGTTTTGACAAGATGCGAAATGTTTTCGACGAGATGGGTTTCCACAATTGCGGCCCAACAGAGGCAGCCTTCGCCAGCATGATGAAGAGCTACATCAATGCCCACATGGTGGACCAGGCCTTCGGAGTCCTCAAAGAAATGGAGGTAACTGGACTTGCACCCCCAACCCAGTACT